>JAURVB010015102.1:0-153627 GCA_033002965.1 Piper betle
ACCTTATCTCCTTCGTGAATCGAATGGCTTCCCAGGACTGAAGAGTCAGACCCATATGTCCATTTTCCTCTGTCATCATCGTCGTCAAGTGTCGCGCTTTGGAAATACTGTGCTTCAAGCTTTGGTGGAGAGGCCCAAGTGGTAAGGCCGGCTGTTCATTCGGTGAGTCAGGTCGAAAAGAAGGCAAGCCTGTTACGCATTGTAACTGACAAGCATTCCATTAGATTATTATACCAATCCATGTATTACGTTCCATCTTTTTTTTGTGTGAAAATTACTGTGTTTGACAAATATATAATTAAATATTATTGACAAATATATTTTCGATATTTCATTAAACATTTTGTTTATAAAAAAATTAGTTTTTACCCAATTAAACCCAATTGAATTAAATATATATATATATATATATATATATATATATATTGACTATGAATTTGATTAAAGAAACAATATATAATATTTAAAACTATGTATTGATCTTCTAATTTTGCCGCACCAATGGGGCGGTAGACGTAAATTCTGCTATGCTAAATAGAAATATTTGGTGCGAGTTGGCTATTTTTTATTTAATTTATTATTTTGCATTGATCCTGTTGCCAAGAAATTCTCACCTACAACTTACTTGCCAACATTAAATCCCAAATGGGTTCAATGTTTTTTACCCTCGTGAAAATGATATTTGTTCAAGAATAAACTTTGTATATCAATCAAAGGTCCTGTGTGGCGGTCCATACTAATTCTTATTTATCATAAAACGCTCTCATAAACAAATGGTTTTACTGTGGCAAAGCTAAACAATTTTCAAATATGGTGTGGTTGACATGTAGCATGTGAAACTAGGGGTGGGCGCCAGTCGGTCGGATATCGAACAATGCATTGTCACGTCTGTCTACTTAATTTCGGGCAAAAAGGCGATTGTCTATGATTAAAATTTTTCGGTCAAGTCTGTCACAGATATGATCAAAATTCAGTCAATATAAAAAAATATTTTCATCTCATATTAATTTTGTTATTTAATTATTTTTTTATTATGAATATATTTTTTTCACAAATAACTAATATATCAATTATATAATCGTTATATCTTTTATTTTTATTACTTTCTTTCATGTCAATTAGTATAAAAATTAAAACCACTTTTTTAAAAATATATATTTGAATAAAGAAATATTTTATTACAATGGAAAATTTTAAAAAATAAGATTGGCGTGAAATCGATGACTAAATGCGTGCCAAATAAGCCCTCTAGTAAAATTAAAAGTTTATCAATTATTCGAAATATTAAAAGCCTAAGTCGGAAATTACAAGTAGTAAGTAAGTTGACAATAAAATGTTTATCAAAGAAGCCAACATGAACTGATTTGAAGTATTATTTGGATGAACCAACTATTCCTTTTGTGAAGAAAGTATATGAACAATTTGATATATTATCACAGTATAAATTAAACACAGTAAAATATTCTATTTTGGAAAAAATTATTTAAGATGTTTCTACAGTACACAAAATGATAAGTGATTCCTCCGTAAATGGGCCATCACATAAGTTTAAAGTCTAAGAAAAGCAAGGTTGGTATGATTATTACAATGATGCTTAGAATAAAAGGAACAAAGGGAGGTGTACCAGGACAGTGAAAAGGACTAAACTTTTTTTGGGTTTTTTAGAGTAAAGAAATTAGAGCCTATTTTAAGTGGTAAAAGTCTTAACTTTTTTATTTAACATACTGGAGTCTTCTTTGTCCAGATTATAGATGGCAATCATCCACCAAGCAATATGTGTTGGATGTGGAAAAAAGAGAAGCCACTTTCTAGATTGCGTTGACACCTCGCCCAATCGAAAATATTGCTAGAAACGGCTGATAAGAAAAAGCAAAAAAACTGCTTAGCAAGACTCTAAATATTAAAAGAAAAATAAAAAATAACGCATTAAAAATATTTTAAAGAAACTTTAAAAAAAGGAATTATGCCCAAGAATGGGACGCATACGTAAATAACTGCAAGAATAGGCCAATTTTGAACAAAATCAGCCGATTTTACTTGGTTAGGTACAGAATTTAATCAAAACGAGGCTAAATAGTTTTGGCTAAAAATCAGATCAAGAATCGGCCGATTCTAACTAATTCGCACCCCGAGTCGATGATGGTAAGAACCGACCGATTCAGGCTGAGGTGGAGGGGGGGTGTGATGATGGAGAGGGCGACGATGTGGGGGGCAGAGGGTGTGAGGGAGCAGGGGCGGCAGGGTGGAGGTGGGGCAATGCAGGGGACTGGCAGGGAGGCAGGGATGGGTGAGACTGGCAGGGGGGAGAGCGGGGACAGGTGAGACCGGCAGGGGGGATTGGATGGGGCCATCGGCGGGGCAGATTGGGCGGGGGCTAGTAAGATGCATGGGCCCAAGGCGGTGGGTGGGCTTGGTTGGGGAAGAAAGAGTGGCTTAGCGAACAAGATAGCAGTTGGTTAAGAAGGAAGCACAAAGCGCTAACGGAGAACGAGGGTAGCATCGAGGGTTTGGGGGAAGAAAAGTGTCTGAGGGAAAGAAATGGGTCGGTGGCATTGGGGAAGAAAAGTGTCCGAGGGAAAGAAATGGGTCGGTGGCATTCTCGTAATTAAAAGTTGACTCAATTCTGACTCGAAAAAAATAATAAATAACTTCAAATAATTAAAAAAAATTCAGAAAAAATGAAAAAATATTATGAAATATAATAGACACTGTAATATTAAAATAATATATTCTATAATTAATAACCCGCCAATTTTGATTGATTTAAGCAAATCGTTTCATGTCCGATTTTTGACAAATCGGTTTGATTCAATGACTCCCTTCTAATATAATTCAATATCGAATTTTGAATTTTGAAACTATGTATATGGACCACTGTTGTACGAATCGGCCGATTCCGAGTGGAATTGGCCGATTTAAATCGGATCGGCAGCGTGCTGATTCGATTTTGGGGCCAAATCGGCGACCAACTTAACCGATTTACCCTGATTCGAACCGAGTTAAATCCGATTCGGAATCGAGGTAAATCGGGAAGAATCGGTTTTTGGGTAAATGACTAAAATACCCTAGGTATGATATTTATTAAATTATTTAGCATGGGTAAAATTGGAATTTTGATTTTAAAAACCTAAAACTTACCCCCTACTCCGCCGCCGCATTCCGCCCTCCGCTGTGCTTCCTTGATTCCGACCTCAGCTTCGATCGGCTGACATCGCTGTGGAAACGAAACTCGCTTTCGCCCTCCGCCGCCGCGTTCAGCCTTACTTGTAGGTTATTTCTGCTTCGATTCTTCTTGTAGATTATTTTTGCTTTAGAGGATTTTATCGAAGCACTGGATTACTGAAGCCTCTAAGCCCAAGATTGCATTGTCAAGTAAACAAATCAAAAGTATACCAAGCCAAGGAAATCTTGAGAGAATGATAACAGATAGCGAAAACTGTATACTGGCTATAATTGTGATACTTCTGTGGAGCAAATGTTCTTATTCGTCATCCACCTAATGTGGCTATATACGGCAGAGACTGGAAATATTGCCCGCAAAAGAATATGTTTTTTGAACCAGGTTGATTACTTCTTACTTGTTTTTATTAGAATTTGCAAATGTGGAGCTTGTAGCTAGTTATGAAGGTGACAATCAAATACTGACAATTTCATGAGCTTTAGTTGATAGGATCCATTTGGTTCCCAGGAATAGTATATGTCTAAACTGGTTAAAACAGGTCGTTCATAAACTTTTAGAATTTTTGTAAAAGCTTAAAGTGAACTTTTGGTTGGTGCTCATTTGTGTCTTTGAACTGGAATCAGAATCAATGCAATTTAACAGCATTCGTTATAAACCGCTGATTAGATATTGAAATCAGTTTTATTTTATTTTTACATGGATAAAACTTGTAGAATGTGCAAAAATCAATTGGAGCTGTTATCAAAACTTGCCTCTGCAAAAAAATTTGGTGGTGGGTAGCTCTTGAAGGCTTCAAGCTACCATTTCCAGATAATTTAGGCCTTATCTCAAGTTTGTCCTTTATAGGATCTTCTGAAAAATATCTCTTAAGTTATTAAAGTTTTAAATCTGCCATTCAACTTGCAAATAATGATCCTACTACGCCTCTTACTTAGAATGTGTAGATGGGAAGATCTCATACTAAATTGGGTTTTACAAGTGGAGTGTTACTTGTATGGTTTTTTCCATCTCATACTAAATTGTGATGTTCTTTTATACTTGTATTAAATTATAAATTTATATATTTATATTGAAAAATTATATAATTATATATTTCGGGTATTTATGTTATGAGTTGTCAAATTTTTATATATGACCAATTTGGGCCGATTTATGCCGATTCAATTGAACCGATTTATATACGATTTAGACCGATTTCGATTCTGACTCCATCGAAAACCGATTTCGATTTCGATTTCGATTCAGATTTATGCAACCATGATATGGAAAAAGAGACTGGAAGAGTTTAATAAAAAGCTTAATAATTTTGACTTTTTAGATTATTAATAAACACAAATAATCGATCGCATGGGCCTCGCCATTTAAGAAAAAGCCCACACGGAGCGAAAGTTGTAACATCGTCGCCATACCCGCCACTTCCCCCTCGCGACCGCCGGGGCTCGACTGGCCGCCGGCGACGCCCCCTGGCAGTCGCAGACTGCACTGTAGGCGGTGGAGGCGGAGGTAGGGATGAGCGTAGGGATCGGGGAGGGGTTCGTGAGGGCGGATCAAATAGACCTCAAGAGCCTCGATGACCAGCTGGAGCGGCACCTCATCCGGGTGCGCACCATGGAGAAGCGGCGGGAGCAGCAGGGCGCGGCGGCGCGGGCGGACTGGGAGATCGACCATTCCAAGCTCGTCATCAAGACCTTGATTGCCCGGGGCACCTTCGGCACCGTCCACCGCGGGATCTACGACGGCCTCGACGTCGCCGGTGAGGGTGCAATGCACCTCTCTCTCTCTCTTGTTTTTGTTTGGTCTTATTTCTGTTGTTCATCAATTGATCCCTTCTTTTTTAGCTGTTTTGTGTGGGAATTTGAGTTGTTGATGGTTGATAGAACAAAAATGGTTGTTTCTTTTCTTAGCTTGATTGCAGTTTGTTTAAGACTGCGATCATTAATTGTTTATGACTTGCTACTATAGTAAGCATGAAATTGTAAGAAACTATTTATGTTAGGCCAGAATTTGAGATTAGTGTTGGGTGGTGTTTGTCGTTGATGAGTGCAGAATCTGCAGATAACTTTTTTTCCTGTACTTTTCAGCAAGTTATTTTGGGATCCGTGTATCTGGATTGGATCAATATGTGCGCTTTTGCAATATTAGCTACAGGCTCTTTCTGTGAGCACTGCTCTAGCTACCCGTAATGTTCACGGGAGTCTTTGTGTGATGGGTACCTTTCTCTGGTGTCATGTGTGGTCAGCATCGTCTCGTTCTGGAAATTGATCGTTTTTTTTCCTGGTTGTCGAAGGTCAGTATATGTGGTATCACAGTCCCATTGTAGAAAAAAGGCAACTGGCTATTTCTTTTATGTCGACCGGTTAAGATATTCTTATGGTTTTCCTACTTCACGGTTGGCTAATTTATCTATAGCAGGAACCAGTTAATTTGGCTTCCTGTTGATTCCTGTTGGTATTATTATTATTACCTAAAGACAAGAGCCTTGTGACATGGTCCAAGTAATATTCGTTTCTATCTCATACCTGGAGCACGTAGTAATGAGATGTCAATTTTTTATATTGAACTTCAATTGGCTGTCAATAATGTGCAAAATCTCCAGCATTAAGTGGCAGAATAGGCTGACTTTGGCCTCATTTACTAGAACTATTTGCTTGTGCTAGATAAGACTTGCATGTTGTAAGAACTCTGATTTTTTGGAATTGGCATGTGTATCAGATTAAACTAAAATTTTACCTTTTTTGCGCATTTGGTTTAATATTATTTTTTGTACTTTTACAGTGAAGCTGCTTGATTGGGGGCAAGAGGGAAGCAGAACAGAGGCTGAAATTTCTTCACTCCGGACTTCTTTTATTCAAGAAGTAGTTGTCTGGCATAAGCTTGATCATCCTAATGTCACTAAGGTGTGGTCCTTCTTCCATTTCTTTTACTGACTTTTACTAGTGCATTTGTGTTTCTTCTCCTGCTGATTAAAAGTACACGACTTACTTGGTACACGCATTCCTACCAAGCTTTTCCCTTTTCCATCTCATCATTGTACAGACATACACAAGGAACGTGGAATTTTTTACCTCATTAATGCAATTTAGTGGTACATGCAGTGGTTTTCCATCCCATGTTTTAAAAGATAGATTCTTGGTGAAGTTCATAGGTGCCACTATGGGCTCAGCCGAACTGACCATTCAAGCGGACAATGGCCAAATTGGCATGCCAAGTAGTGTTTGCTGTGTCGTGGTTGAGTACCTCCCCGGGGGTGCGCTGAAAAATTATCTCATAAAAAATCATAGGAGGAAGCTGGCTTTCCAAGTTGTTATTCGGTTGGCACTAGATTTAGCTAGAGGGTAAGCTTATCCTAATGTATATTACTCAATACCTCTCTGTTATTTGCTGTAGATTTCGCGCTCATCATATCCAATCTTCCACCAAGTTCACATACTTAACAATACAGATAAAATTTTAATTATTTATTTGTGAAAATCAGCTCATTTAATTGTTTCTCCTTGTTGGAAGGCTGTCTTATCTTCATTCACAGAAGATAGTCCACAGGGATGTTAAGACAGAAAACATGCTTTTAGATAGATCTGGGGCAGTAAAAATTGCTGATTTTGGAGTTGCTCGTGTGGAAGCTCAAAACCCGAATGACATGACGGGTGAGACTGGAACGCTGGGTTATATGGCCCCTGAGGTGCTTTTCAATTACAATGCTTCACTAGATAACTTCTTATCTTCTCCAATGGATTTCCAAGATCATAATCGGACAATCGTTGTTGTTTTCTCTTGAATATACAGGTTTTGAATGGCAACCCATATAACAGAAAATGTGACGTGTACAGTTTTGGCATCTGTCTGTGGGAAATTTATTGCTGTGATATGCCATATCCTGATCTCAGCTTCTCTGAGGTGACATCTGCTGTTGTACGCCATGTAAGTAGATTCATTCGGCATCCATATTCGCCTGTGACACCCATGTAATGCATTTAATTTAAGATTGATTAACTGATGGTTGATCTTTATGAAATGTTGCAGAATTTGAGGCCTGATATCCCTCGCTGCTGCCCTAGTTCAGTGGCCAATGTAATGAAAAAATGCTGGGATGCGAACCCAGATAAAAGGCCAGAAATGGATGAAGTGGTAACCATGTTGGAGGCCATTGATACGTCGAAAGGTGGAGGTATGATACCTCCAGACCAGCAGCAGGGTTGTATGTGTTTTCGCAAGTACAGGGGCCCTTAAAGAGTGTATACATGGGACTTCTCCCGCAAAATTTTTTCGAAAGCGGGATGAGGACCTCCATTGCCATTGGGGTGTGTTATTTAAGGGTGTTAGATTCACGTATATAGAGAATTTGAAGTTTGTGATAGGAGCAACAATTGGTAATTGGTTAAAATCGTCTCTAAAAATGAGATGTTCTGATGAAGTCCTTTTTTGTTTAATTATTTTTATTTCTTAAGAATGGTTGGCCACGTTGATATTGATATAATCGATTGGAGATGCGAACTTCTGTAAATTGCTTCTGAAGTCATTGGCTTGTTCAAAATGTATGGACCTATATGATAAATTGAACTGCTGTCTTCAAATGATGATAACTAGTGGCATCAGTATTAGCACATTCTATATTTCTCCAATCTCTGTCATTTGTCTACATTTTTTTATGGTAATTTCTGTAAAAAAAGTTGATGATAATGTCCTACAATTATGAACACTGAAACCAAATGGCAAATTTTTATACGGCTGTCAGCATAGAAAGCTTTTGCAAAGCTTGATAATCTATTTCAACTGTCGTTTTAATGGGTTTTCTCTACTAATTTTCTCAACCCAGTTGAAATTTTGATGCTCAGAGCAATACTTGCACAAGCCTCATGGAAATTAAGGAAGAGCAATGTACTATACAGATAGCAAAAAAATGAAACTCATCAACCAGCAATTTTGTAGCTTGGATTGGCAAGTTTATCGAGTCCAGAAACAACTTGCACAGACTCAATCACGTCTCCAACCTTGAGGTCTGCTAGGTAATCTTCATTCTCTGTAACATACCCAAAGACTGCATACCTCCCATCCAATATATTTGCATTGCTTGGAGTCAATTCACTCTCTTTTAATAGCCAAAATACCTGACTTGAAGCTGAGTTGTTATCAAATTCCTGCCATTTTATCACAGGCACAAAATAAACATTGCTCATCTTAACTCAAGTTGAAGGATGCAAATTTTGCAGAATAGACTACTTAGTTTGTTGACAATGTCATACCTCCCGAGCCATTGCCATTGTCCCAAATGCGTTAAAAGGAAGCTTTGTCTGAGCTTTATACCGACCCAGCTCCTATATGGCAAAGTTAGCAACAGGTAACACATTGTAGGATAAAAAAAATCTTAGCAGCTAAACAAGCAGACACTAGCAACAGTAGTATATCTACTAATCTCTTATCAGTATAAAGAGTATAACCTCTGAACAAGTATTGGCATAAATTTGAGCAAATAAGTACAACTACTTGCACACAAAACAATGGTTGAAAATTAGCTCAAGTATACTGAAGGTAAGGTTAGAAATTTACCTCTAGAGTTTCACCATAAACTGGTGTTTTGTCTCCATCAACCATGATTTCCAAAGGAATTGTTCGTATCTTCTCAGTACCAGGGTCAATGAAACCTTCTGCAGGCCCCTCAGGATCACCAGTTTGTACTACAAAACCATCAGCTGAAAAAAAGAATCAAGATGAGTCCACCTGATTCAAATGACAACATTCCATTATTTGAGTTATTACACACAGCTACATTTAGCTCTTAAAGGTTGCCCAACTACAATGCTGCTAATGTTCATGCATTACCCGTCTCAAAGAGAAGTATTGGTGTTAAGAAAAGCATATAATTGTCAAAAAAGGAAGAATGCCGACCAACAACATTTGGACAGGAAGATTTCGTTGAGAAGTTTACCTCTTTGAATTTCGATTCCATCGTAAAAGTGTCGCTCAACCAAATCAAGGAAGTTTCCAGCAGTTACTGGAGCATTATATCCATCAAGGACTATGCGGAATACACATGTTTCAATGTTGGGGTTGTCCTTCACCTTAACTTTCATATCAACAGTGGCTCTTCCTTTCAGAAGGGGCATATTGCTATATTCCTCCGGCACTTCATAAGGGAAGCCATCCACCATGTCCTCTTCAACACTGCAGAAATCGAATGTCGTAGGAAGATCTCAGCTGCAGTCAATGAAAGGTTATATAAGAAAACATGTCTTCTTTACTTTTTCTTCCCCCTAGAGAATGGACAATCAAACAATGTGGAAACCTCTAGTCCAACTAAAAATACCTCTAAATCAAATATATTTCTTGAACCATAAAAATTAAATTCATGTATTTGTTATTGCTTAAGTTTAGCAACAAGCCCATTAAAGGAGTATGACAATGAGAAGAGTTACATCGGACAAATTATTTATAACATTGTCAAAAATGAAATTAAGATTAGGCGAGAAACAAAAAAGAAAAAGAAAAGAAGAGATGAAACAAAAACAAAAACAAGGAACAAAAATAAGAAACATTTCATCACAAATCTACCAATTTATTGGCAGAATGGGCTTAGCTTTTTTTTTTTAAATAAAATTACTTTGCAAGGATTTGACAAAGCAAATAAATAGAAAGCAATAATATTGATAAGATCAGACGCTTTCTAGGGTGACATTCAACACAAAATAAAGCTTACCGTAATCCATTTCATTTAACCAATAGTTCAATGCCAAGAGTTACATTGGATGAATTATTTATAACATTGTCGAAAATGAAATTAAGATTAGGTGAGAAACAAAAATAAAAGAAAAGAGGATATGAAACAGAAACAAAAACAAGGAACAAAAATAAGAAAATTTTCATCACAAATCTATTGGCAATATGGCTTAGCTTTTTTTTAAAAAAATAAAATTAGTTCGCAAGGATTTGACAAAGCAAATAAATAGAAAGCAATAATATTGATAAGATCAGACATTTTCAAGGGTGACATTCAACACAAAATAAAGCTTTCCGTAATTTATTTCATTTAACCAATAGTTGCTTCAATAAAAAGCAACATAAATATCAAATTTTAAGATCTAAGTCAATAAAGGAAAAGTATAGAAAATAAATGCCTGCAACGTAATAAATCACCTGCTAACATATTGCAGTAATTCTTTTTGTTTCGGCACTACTGCATCTCTGTCTCTTTGTTCAACAATTTTTTGGAGTTCATTCATTCCATTGGCCAGCTTATTTAGTAGTTCCTGCCCTTCTTCTTTCTTTGAATCAGCTACACTTGCTAGAATCAAAGATTTTCCCTGTTCGAGAGCCCGGGAAGCTTGTCTCACATTCTGGCTTTCAAACAAGAATAACAATTATCAACAAAGCAATAACACATAGATGCCATAATGCCAATCAAATTATGCATCAAAGAAACTAGTGCGGTGTGATGAAATTGGGGGAAAAGGCAAACATAACAAAGAAGCACAATCATGCGATGAAAATCTAATTGTTCAAATTAACATACCCTCTCAATAGAATCCAGTGCCTTGACACCAGCAAGTTTGAGGCTTTCTGTTATATCTTCTAGCGGCTTTTGCACCTCCCTAACAGCCTTGTTGTCGATAGGTAATGCATTTCTCAACAGGGTGCCTGGATCCTTAATAGGTGGTCCAGAGATCAACACCGACAAGTCAGGCAACGCATTGTTAGCAGGAGAAGCATAGGCAGGCCAATCAAACATTGGGGTACCCATGACCAGTCCAAACGCCAATGCCATAGACAATGTGCATTGTTTTAAGCCAAAGGAGTTACCTTTGTTCGGACAAACCTAAAAATTTTTCATTTGAGAAATTGCAATGAACATTTTATCCCAGGTATCATAGAAAAACATGCAATACCATGCCAAATAGCCCCAACAATAAACAAGACCATGTACTTAACGATAAAGAAGAAGTGGAGTTTGAGATAACATTCTTATAGAACCAAAGAAGCAAGACCAAGCTCCTAAAAAGGTCCAAAGGGGGCATTCCAATATCCAACACAGTCACTAACTCACACTTACTACCACAAAGAAACTGAACATAGCACAAGCTGCACAATCTGATCAGCACAATCTACCACCATTTCACATTTTCATACCACAAAGCAATGTTTCTAGTTCAAGTCTGAAAATTCACTAGCTCAAAGATACAATTTGGACAAAGCACAAGCTGCACACTATGATCAGCACAACCTACCACCAACCCATGATTTCACATTTCAATCCCGCAAGCAATAGTTACGGCTCAAGTCCGAAAATTCACTAGGTAATACTATAGCACTAAACCAAAGAACTAGATATAGCACACGCTGCAGAGTTCAGACTAGGATCAGCACAATCTACTATCAACCCATTTCACATACCCGTCCCACCATGCATTATTTCTAGCTCAAATTTGGAAACTCGGTAATTAGCTATGAAATAAAATAAAAACAAAAAATAAAAACCTTAGAAAATGTGGGAAGCCGAGCATGAACAAAGAAAGACGGGTAGCCCAGACGACGGGGCACAGAGGAGGAGTGTTTGGGAGGGGAGTAGACGGAGGCGGGTTGGGCGGGGAAAGGAGGGTGGTAGGAGAGGAGGGTGGCCATGGAAGAGGCGGCGTGGAAGCTGCGTGTATTTTGGCAGGGAAGGAAGTAGAAGAAGATTTCTTGTGATAAGGTTTGTGTTAAGGATAAGGGTGGGGCCACTCACTCCACTGTCTTTGCCATGTGTCATCTACGGCCTTCCACTTCCCATAAGGTGGCCCCATTTCATTTCCTTGTTTTTTTAAAAAAAATATAATTTATATATTTGTATTCAAATAAATAATAAAAAACTTAAACAAAATGATTTTATATAATAATAATAATAACAACAAAAATTTATCATTGCGAATTTATAACTTAAGATGTTACATAGTTAAATAATTTAAAAATAATAATGATAAAACCCTTAACCGTATATAGGGCTACGTGTAAAACCTGTGACTCGAGTCAGGGTTTTACGTTACCGAACCGGTCAGTTCGACCATTGGTTCGAGTCGAGGTCAGTTTTATGAACCGCGTGCTGAGTTGAGGCCAGCCGTGAGTTATGAGCGATGAGAGTTAGGTGTACCTGAATATATGATGATAACGTCGAGAAGATGGTGAGATATGAGTTATCAGAATATATGAAAGTATGCAGTATTTTTTTTCTTTTTATATGTTGGATCGTAGAAATAGTTTTTGGCCGAATAACGGATTAGGACGCGTTGGATCATATTCGGGTGGGTTATTAGTTATAGAGCATGTCATTTGGATGTTGTTGTGTTTATTTCATTTTATGTGATTTTTTCATATTTTTCTAGATTTTTTTAGGATTTATTACGAACTAGTTATTATTTTGACTCGAGTAGGAATCGAGTCAATACTTATTTACGAGTTTGCCACTAGTTGTGTTTTTCTCCATTCCCCGACACTTTCCCCTCCCAAAAACCCTCGCCTGCCCACTGTGCCGTCGCCGACACTGCCGACGCTGCACTGCCGCCGATCAACGCCGCCCCGCCCATGCCAAGCCGTCGCCATGCCGCCACGACCCACCCCGGCCACCGTCTCGCCACCACGACGCCGGAATCGCCCCACAAGCGACGCCCCCTCGTCGATCGCCACCGTCCGGGCCAGCGCCGCCGCTGTGACCCCGACGGGCGCCCCCTGTCGCCGACGTTTCCCCATCATCCCGACCGCTCGTCGAGGGCCGGCCGCAGCCCGATCGGAGCATGCCGCCGCCGCCACCCACTTTCGATGCCGCCGCCGACAGCCATCGCCGCCCCGGCTGCTTTGTTTGACACCACCATCGGACCAAGCTCGTCGAGCTGGTGCCGATAGACCCCTTGATTGCCCCGTCCCGAATCATCGCCGGAAAACCGCCGGAATCCACCGGAAAACTGCCGACACTCGCCGGAAAACCGCCGGAACCATCGAAAAATTGGATTTGTGGGAAATTCGCCGGATCATCTGCCGAACGCACCCGGTCCAATCTGATTGGACTTCGGATGCCGCTAGGTGCCGAATTCGAGTTTCGAGCCACTAAACGGAAACCCTAGCCGTTGCCGATTTTCGACGACGCGAGGTATAAATTACTTCGACATAAATTCTTAAATTTTATAATTATTAGGGAAGCATGCTAGACTAGATAATTAGATGAATTTTCATGTTTTTGATGTGTTTATATGTTTGTGTGTAATTTAATAAAAATTATGAAATTGGTTGATTAATGAGTGTTCAAATGGAAAAGTAAGGAATTAATTAGGTGAACTAATTAATTACCCTAATTTCATGAGACGTAGATTGAAAACTCACTAGAATTGACTTAGGATGAATGTGTGACGATTGATGCGTGATTGTGTTGATTGTGTGTGCATGCTATAGGATTTGTGATTCATCATGCGGGCGTTAGCTTTTAGCTTGATTGTATAGGTACGGTGTAGGAGCTCGCCGCCTAGGCGCGTGGACCCGTTTGGAGTTTCTACCAGGTCCGTTTAGGACTCGTTCTCTGTTTTTATGCTACTCTATTGTGTATTTGATTTATCATGTGCAGGACGAGTTAAGTGGTGTTTTATCAGATCCCACTTAACTCGGGCCATTTAACCAACGATTTTTCGGATTAATAACCCTCGAGGATGAGATCCCTCGAGTTTGTTTTCGAACTTCAGATCCAGCTCACGATGCCTTCGGGCCTATTGTATAAATCCCAACCTAGACCTATATATATGTATAGTTTTCGCGTTTTCAGTGAGAGATTGAATGAGGAAAATCCGACTACCGTGCTACGCGAGCGGGCACGTGTGAGTCGATAGTGGGCTCTAAAATCGTGTGCGGGCCGTTTCATTCCCGAGGGATCCCGACAACTCCACCTTTGAGTTCCTCAAACCCGGAGAAGTGTGGAGGTTCACGAGTACTGCAATATAGCACATGTCTAGACTTGTGGTTTCAAAGGGTACTAAAGGCGACTACCTAAGAGTGTTCGGCCTTTGTGCTCAAGGCCAGGAGTAATATGGAAGGTGTAGAGGGCCAAAAGGAATGAGATTTGATGCGAGAAGCGATAGAGAAATGGCCAAGGTATGAGAATGAGAAAGAAAGGGGGACGCTGTCGACCCGAGGGCGACAGCTCCCATATGTGCCCTGATGAGAGTTCTTGAGGAAGTATATGATTTTCATTCAACAGGAGAGTTTGTTCTCCTGTGCCAGACTGATATTAGTTATTTTCTGGGCTGGTAACACTCGTTACTGACGGTTTTTCTATATGTATGTAGGTGAGGAATGCGAGCGATGAAAGCTGTCGGGACTGTGGAGGAGCAGCACGGAACTGCACACACATGTACCTGCCACGTGTAATGTATAATGATGGTGTGTTAATACTGTGTGAAAAATAATTAGAGTGTTTTTGTCTTGATAAATTGCTTCTTATGAGACGAGCGGATAATTGTGAATGAATAGGAAGCCTTGGAGTTCAGACTCGGCTTAGATGAAACGAAAGAGATAATGACTGAATGCCATAGTAGATTGTTATGTTTTATCGTATTTTGAGAAAATATTTATATACCCTTGTTGTGGACAGGTTGGCCCCTATTGTATTTTTAGGGGAGATTCTGTCCGTTTTTTCGTAAATATTAATAAATTTTTATTTAAATTTATTGGCTTGTTGAATGGTTTTATTTTGCTTGCATAACATCATATGCATGTAGGACTCTGTTAGAACTCAATTGTTCCCATTCATGCATCTCATGAATGCCTCCCCATCTTAAGACGCAGAGGGTAGATCCGGGTCGGCTTAACCGAACCAGTACATTAGCGAACGGTTCGGTCGCCGGTGACACTTCCGGGTTGGTTCACGGGTGAGCCGAAATAGGGTGTTACACTACGAGTGATCAGATAGTTTATTATTTTACAATTTATCATGTAATTGTTTATTTTTTATAATAAAAATTTAGTGTTATTGACCTATATAAATAAAAATATTATTATTAATATATTTAATTAAAGTTTGCATTATTATATCCTTTTAACTGTTTGTTTGTCATAAATATATGGTACAAATAATATTAAATTTATGATTTTAGTATGAGTTTTATATTTCCAATGAATTATAGTCTTGAATTAAAATTTACTAATTATTAACTGTTTATCTCGGGTCAAAACAAATGATTAAGAAATTGATAAATAGTGTATTAATGGTAAATAGTTGAAAATAATAAATAATAATGATAAATGCCTTCACGTAATCGCGCCACTCAAAAGAATCAAATAACTGTTAAATAAGGGTAAATATTTTGAAATTATTTGGATACAAATAAGATAAATATCAAATACAATTAATTAAACGACAACCCATTGTCAATTTGTGGTCTTTGTATATACTCCCGAATGTGGATTATATTTTAAATTATAATTAAGGTACTCATTAAATTATTTAAAGACTTATTTATCTTCAAATTCAAATAATTTTACTTTTTTATTTTTGAGATTAAGTCAAAAGCCACGGGATATTTATTGTTTGTAATTATTTGTTCTCATATAAATGTTTGAAATCAATTTTCATGTAATTATAATACCTAACATTAATTTGAGCTATTTAAAGAAAATTAATTTGAGCTATAACAACTTGCACTCATTTAGATTGGCTCAGGACCGATTTTTTACCAAGTAAAAAATATTGAGTCAAATTATAGTTGAGCCTGATTAACCTCTGGATTTTTTTAACTCATAACCCAAGAAAATTATATTGAAAACAAAACAAAAAATATAGATTGAAGCTTTAAGAGGGCTTGTTTATAACAACAAATCGACTAGCTAAAAATTATATTAATCTTAATTATCTTATGCACTAGTTGGATTATCAATTTAAATATTTAGCTACATACGTTTAATGTGTATAAAAATATCCAGTAGCTGCAGAGGCATGCATGAAGAACAACGAGAGTGAAGATACCCCAATTCTCGATCGAAGTTGCAGAGGCATGCATGAAGAACGATAGTGAAGAAACCCCAATTTCCGATCGTCGTGATCTCATACCTGATTGCTTCCTTCCAAATGCAAAAACCCAGAATTTTACTACCATAAAAATCCTCAACCAACTGCATATTAACGAAGAGACATAATTTTCCATACAACTAGTAATCCAAAAACCAAAAAGAAAACACAAGGGATCAACCCAAATCAAGCTGCACCCAAAAACAACCCGGACATGAGGATAATGTGAAGAGTGGCAATGACCAATCTTCTTCCTTCTCGTTCACGCCTCACTTTGAGGTGCAATTGAAGATGGGTTTGTTGTTGGCAGCGGCCCAAGCTCTGTCTGTTGCTTGTCATCAACTTCGTCCTCCCAGGTCGTGGAGCTGTAGTAGCAAGCGTAGAGGATCAACTGGATCGCCCCAAAGATCCCTCCCAACCCATTAGGAATCTATAAACAAAAAAATTCAATCAACGAATTAATCATGGGTCATCATTATTTTAGATGTATAAGATCACAAAAAGATCAAAGTGTGATAGGAAATAGGAGCAGATAGCTAGAAAGAAGGGAGAAGAGACCCACACAATCTGAACAAACAATTTAAATTCAACTTATATGGCCGTTCCTAGAATTTCTCAACCACTAAACAGAAAATCACTCGTATTCATACAAGATAAAACTCAACAAGTTGAAGCAGTGATGCAAATGACTTATTCAAATTCCATGCTATAATATAATCCAAAGCTAGGATTGATGGAATGAAATGATCATGGGTAATGGAAGAAACTATAGAACTCACAAGAATGTTAACGTCAAACTCGATGAGGCCATAAATGGTCCAGCAAACACCATTGGAGAAGTTAGCGAGGGAGAGGTAGAATGGCATGAACCTAACACTCTTCGTCCTGATAACATTTCTCTGCATTCCAATTAGAATAACAAATCAATCATAACATGCAATATAAATATACAAGCTAATAATATGTTCAAGTGGAGTTATTATAAACCTACCATTACAGTAAGAGGAGAAGCATACATGCAAGTCCCAAAGATGACGCAAAGAATACCCACAATCAGAGTTCTCTTTGCATAGGTATGTGCTAGTGTTAGAACAAGCACAACGATCAAAGCCATTATACCAAACTCCAGTGCTAGAAATTTGAACACTTTAAGCTGTGCAAATTCAGAGGAAACAGCATTAGTTTTATTTACGTACGGTTGCCATGTACATACCCATATATATACATTAGAAGATGAGATATGATGGTACATACTCGTTGCTTTTTGGAGCCATATACGAAGTATATTGTAAGATATATGCCTTCGAGGGCAAGGCCAATGGCATTAATGGTGACGACGAGGAGGCTATTGGGGCGAACAAAAGGCATTCCATAAAAGACCCATAGCATGCAGCTCATTACAGTGGCCAAATAGGGATCAGGTTTGAACTGCTCTGTGGTTTTCTCTTGAATATGCCATAGAAGGTCGGCCTGCAAACAACAAATTCGAATAAGTAGAACTGTATCGGTTATTACGTGATATTAACTATATTTTTAGGAATCAGGTTTATGTAAATAAACCCAATTTGAAAAATAAATATATTGAACAATAAATAAAGAGAACTATCGGTATGACCTAAGACAAGGTATCATGCCAAAAGTCTGTTAAAGCTAACATGCAACCTACTAATTTGAAGGTAATGAGTAGAATTGTAAAGATATATAATCAATAATCTTTGATGTAGGTGTATGTATACTTACGAAGGGGAGAGAAACAATCCAAAGGAGATAACATTTCCTGTTAGTAGACAAAGAGAAGATCGAGTAGTGTTATTAATTTCAATCATATATCATTAACCATTTGAGGTTACAAAAGGAGGATTGAAAAAGAATAGATTTTTGACAAAATTAAATGGGCGAAAATTGAGTAATTAAAGACTAGTAAACAATAGCCTTGAAAAGAAAAGAGAGAGAGTTGCAGTAAATATAAAGCAACTAACTTGATACTTTGATCGACTAAATATGGGGAACAAAATAATTTGATGGCTTGAAGTTGTCAAAAAACTGATTTTTTTAATAAAAAGCAGCAAATAATCCTAACAACCTATGATGAGCAGCATTAGCATGAGAAATCATCAACTATCTACTATCCAACAGCACAGAAAACTAAGAGGCAATCAATCACACCAATGACATAGAGGCAAAAATGAAGAGGTATATCAATCAACCCACGAAAACCCACAAACCAAAAACAGGAAGCATGCAAAATCTATATATTAACACCACCAAACACCACTCCATGCAAGCCCAACAAGAACATCATGATCAACAACAACTCAAACATACAAAAACAAAACGCCTCATGTGCTTACATTAGAAAAACATTAATGATGAAGAAGCTAAACAAAGAAAACCCACACACCAAAACAGAAAGCAACAATATGCAAAGCATTGTACAAAACATTGAAGAAGTAGATTGAGAAAGATCAATTGTTTGTACCGAGAGGTGGAAAAATTATGAGATGGAGAAGTGCATAACGGCGCCGCCATTTTTACACATTCCAACAACAAAATCTAAAGATTTAGTTTATTTCATATAAACGAATTGGAAGATAACATAAAAAATCAATTAATCGAAAAGAAAGGATGGAGACAAAACAAATGAATTCAATATTGAATTGTTGTTCAGTATTTAGATCAATTTGTTTCACAACAACCAATTCGCACCAACGACGATGGATCAAATACCCGAAAAAGTGAAAAACAAAACCTACTGTCCTTTTTCTCGTCAGGAAAAAATAATTTTTGGGGTGATCATTTCAGTAGTAAAAGCAAGTAAAAACTTCAACCTCTATTAGCAGTAACAATGCTGGCAGAGACCATCGTCGATCAACCAACCCAGAAAAACCCAGGATCAATCAATCAATATACACGGATATTAATGTATCAATATTGTTATACAAATGAACAAAAACCCACAAACCAAAGCAGTAAGCAATACAAAACCAAAATAATACCCCACACAACTCCATGCAAGCGAAAAGAACACGAAAATCGATGACTCAAACTCATACAAACACGTCGCTAGCAGAAAGCCAAATGCAAAGTTAGTATACGAAAACCAGTAACGAAAACACGGCACCACCAATATTACAATCAAAACAAGATGGCCACAAATACACACAAAACGGGGGAGGGAAAGAGAGATATTTATACCGATGATGCCGACAATGTTACGAGCAGCATTGGCAGTGATCATGGTGGACGAAGAGTGAAATGGGAGAGAGAGGTTTAGAAGAAGAAATGAGAAAAATATTGGAGGAGAAGAATAGGGGGGTCGTGATCGATCAGATGAGAGATAGAGTGTGACCAAAAAGTTGTTACGATTCCGAAGGGGGTGTTTTTTAGTTGAAACCGAATTTTCCAGTGAAATTGCATGCACCATCATTGTTATCCTCCCCCCCCCCTCCAACTTAGCTATTATTATAGAAGAAGATCAAAATGTCGATTATGGCCAATTCACCTTCCAATGATCACAAAAATAATAGGATTTTGCGTTAGAAAGAAACACAATAATAATATCATTTTACCTTCCAATGATCACAAAAATAATAGGATTTTGCGTTAGAAAGAAACACAATAATAATATCATTTTGTTTCTTTATCCTCTAAAATAGCTGAAGAGGATGAGTGGGAGGAAAAGGTACCAGCAAGTTTCGGTCTCGGTGACTCTGGGGTCGGAGGGGCCGAGCGTGTAGGTCCGTCGACGTATGAGGCGATGGAGCGGTCGAGCTGGCTGAGCATGGAGTAGGTGTCGCCGAGCTGCATATGGCCAGAGAAGGCCGCGAGGGCGTGGTCGAGGCCGAGGCTAAAGTAGATGGTACGCACGCGGCGCAGGCTGCATATTCCTCCGCCGCTGTGTATATACCCTCCGCCACTATCTATTTTTCCTCCTACTCATCGGCGGCAGCGTACGGCGGGGGGAGAGGCGTCTGGGTTGAAGGGGCAGCGATGGCGGGAGTCGGCGTCGGGAGCGCAGCGTGTTCCGACTCCTTCGCCGCATCGTGGAGGTCAGGCGAAGGCCAGGATGGTGTAGAACGGCTCGGCGAGGCTCCGGCGGAGCTCGGCGGCGTTGATCGGGGAGAGAGGGGGCCACGTCAGGGCAGCGATCGAGGAGAGAGCGGGAAACGTGAGGTGAAGGGTTTGGTCGCAACGTCGCAAGTAAAAATTATTATTATTGTTTAATAATTATTGTTTCATAATTTTTATTATTGTTTAATAATTTTTTTAAAAAAATAAAAAAAATATTAAAAAATACCATAAAATATAATATATTAAATCACACCAAAATAATCTATATAGTATATCTTAATATATTATTTAACTTAAAAATAATTTTATGATTAAATATATAAAAAAATAATTACCTTAATATTATATACTCTGATAACTTATTTTTTATTATTTTTTTAACATTATTATCATATATTCGAATATATTTGACTTTGCTCGACGTATCACATCATGTAATGAGGCTGACTCAATTCAAACTGATGACTAAACTAACTAGTTCATTAATGTAAAATTTTAATTCAAGTTATGAGTTTTACAATAATCTCATGTTTCATATAGCTCATATATAGGTCCCACTACTTAATGTAAAAAATAATTACAGTACTTAAAATTTTTCAAATCAATTTAATGTGTTTAATTCTTTTTATCTTAATTATCAAAATAATTACAATATAAATTACTTTTAAAATACTTTTAAATCAATGTATTTTTAAAATTTTTAAAATATGTCACATTAAACTGTTTCTAGCCCTACTATGTGGGATCCGTTAAAAAAGTTTAAATTAAAAATATAGTTCGTATAAGTTACATGTGGTTAAAATATTTATGAGATAAAATCTATAATATTATAGACCTCTAATACCATTGGAGAAGTTAGCAAGGGAGAGGTAGGATGGCACGAACCTAAGACTCTTCGTCCTAATAACATTTCTCTCCATACCAATCAGAATAACAAATCAATCGTAACATGAAATAGAAGTATACAAGCTAATAATGTGTATATATACGCATTCAAGTGGGATTATTATAGACCTACCATTACATACAAGTCCCAAAGATGACACAAAGAATACCCACAATCGGAGTTCTCTTTGCGTAGGTATGTGCTAGTGTCAGCAGAACAAGCACAACGATCAAAGCCATTGTAATATTATTGATCATCTCTTACAAATAGCATTTTTTAAGTATTATTTTACCATTTCGACCTCCTATAATTTATACGAGCTACATTTTTAATTTAAATTTTTTTAACGGATCCCACTTAATAGGGCTAGAAGCATAGTTTAATGTAACATATTTTAAAATTTTTAAAAATATATTTATTTAAAAATGTTTTTAAAAATAATTTTTATTATAATTATTTTGATAATTAAGATAAAAATGGTACGCACATTAGGTTGACTTGAAAATTTTTAAGTACCGTAATTATTTAGTTTTGCATTTATATATGTAAATTTAAGATAGTGGGACCCATGTATGAGCTATATGAAGCATGGGATTAGTTCTATTTTCTTAGCCTCACAAATTTATTGTTGAATTTGGATTAGGTTCATTCTAATTATTAATTGATTTACATGTAATGGAACATTTTATTATTTTGTTTATTTATTTTGGGTGTTTGGTAAGTAATGGAAATTTTAATTTCTTGGATATGGGCCTGGGAAACTCATCGTTGTTCCTCGGCCCAAGGAATACTAGATGGGCCCGGCCCACATCGGCCTCCTTGATCGGCCGTCGTCGTCATCGAGAGGCGGCGAAGCGGCGGCTCCGGCGGCGGCGCACGGCGGAGGTAGAGCAGTTCGATCTCACCGCCGCCCGAAGCGACATCGATGGGACATTGATTGATCCGCGATTCGTGAAGAGCAGGCGAGCTTCATCTTCCTTTGGTATGAGTTCCCCGTCGTCCATTCATGATTCTAATCAATGTTTAATTCGGTTTAAAAAATTGGAGCCATTTCTTCGATGATTTAGACAAAAAATAGTTATATGCAAGCAAGATTTTAATGCTGATTAGTGGAATTATTGAAGGAAATGTGGCTAAAATCTGCTTTTTGTATCATTTTTTTTACCTAATGCATGATCATTCATTTTTTGTTTGCGGGAATAATTTTTCATACCTGCACTTCTTTTTTTATGGTATTTTCCTTGTTTATTGGCGAATTCATCTTTTTTTTTTGTTGTTGCTATGATTAGGTGTTTTGCTTGATGCTTTAGCCTGTGCTATGTTGTTTCAGCTTTGTTACGAATAATCGAGGGCGGCATACAAGCTTCTAGAGGATGGTAAGGTTCTTAGTCGAAGTTGCTTCGGCTAATGCCTTCAATATGGACATTTCTTTTGTTACTTCAATACCTTATTGGTTGATTTTGAAGAACCAATGTGTATTTGTCTATTTTTTGTGCATTTGTTTATCTACTACATGACATTTCTACTTTCACGAGCGATTGCAATTGAATTCAGTCGTTTTTTATCTTATATGTCCTGACTTTTCTTACTATGGCTTTCTTGTAGAATTATCTGATTGGTGCATTTAAGCCCCCTTGCACCATTTCAATCACTTTTGCCGATGGCAGGACTCGCAAACAGGTGTATTTTCATGAGGAAGGATCTCTTGTGATGCTACTTTATGTCTTGATTTAATTCTCATCAGGATTATTTGTACTTTCTTGGCTGTTGTTCAGACTGTATACTATATTTTTATATTCACAGGCTTCCATTCAGAAGGGAAACGGGCAAGTAGCCTTGGTTCCTCTTTTTCAAAGCCAAGAAAATATTGTGGGACAGGTATTTAATCATTTCTCATCCTACCCAGTACCCATTTATAATGTTATACAGCCATATACTTCGTGTATGCCCAGGTTTGCATTGAACCATCTCAAGGGAAGAAATTTGAACATAATGGTGTAAAAATTGAGCTACTTGGACAGATAGGTACTTGTCATTTCTTTTCTTGATAATTTGTCCTTTGGTTCAGTAAAATTCCAATGATTTGTTGAAGCGTGATATTACTCACTTGCATTACTGTAGTAGGTTAGGCTGTTAGGTGACGAATGTTATGAGAAGGCTATTATTATATTGGTAGTTATTGATTGAAGTGTTTTTTTTACAGAAATTTACCTTGACCGGGGTAATTTTTATGATTTCACATCTCTTGGTGAGTGGAAGCTTCTTTCTCAATCTTTTAGGCTGCTTAATAATAGGTCAGTATAGATGCTGTGAGATGAAAAGGCCTTACAGAGATAATCTTCGTGGAAGTGACTTGGGGTTCCTTTTTATCTGTTTTAAATGGATTGGACTCATGGTACTAATTGTATTTTTACCTCTTTCTTTATGATATGATCCTGATGTGCAAGCATATTTGAAAGGATTTTCAACGATTATTAAAAAAAGACCATTGCTTTGAGAATGCAATTTTAGTATCAATATATATATATATATATATATATATATATATATGAGAATAGATCTTATTACATTTTTCTCTTTATAGATACTACATTTTTCTTATGCTGATTGATGAGAGACTTGTTTTCTTTATACAGTACGTGAACTAGATGTTCCTGGTGAGTTATATGAGAGGAAAACCTATCCATTTGAGTTTTTGAAAGTGGAAATGCCGTATGAATCTTACAATGGTGCTAATGTAAGACTTAGGTAAGGTCTTTTTCATTGATAGGATTTTTGCTACTTTACTCATGCAGTATATGCTATACATGTAGCTGAATTAATTAGCCGATTGTTCATTCTATGTGTACTTATAAATTAAGGGAATGCGACAATGTGGTATAGGCTGCTTGGTAATAGTATTCTCTTTAGTAGATGTTGCTTGCTTGTAAATTGTTTTTTATAGAAGTGCTCAAGAACATTTGACAATAAAAATCCATCAATTGATCCATGGCTGATCAATTTGGCCATTTTTTTGGTGGAAATTCACCAAAGAGCTTCCGTGAGAGCCATTGGGTTGGATTTCGGATTCATTTAATAAGCTGGTGCACTGATTGCTGAGAACTGGATGTTACCAATGATGTGATGACATGAACCGTGAAGTAACAGTGCTTTAACAACATGGTGAAGTCAAAATAAAATTAGATAATTTCAATTAGCAACGGTTTGGACAAGGTTGAGAGTGCAGACTTTTTGTCATTTTTAAGGGTGATTGACCCACCAACTTTACGGGCTTCAGTGTGTATTATCATTTTTAACACCTAGTCTCATTGAGTCAAGTGCTATTTACTGGGTTGAATCATTTTATGGTTGTTGACAAGTAATATTGACTTATTCTATCATCTGTATTCATAGCTGTAAAACCCTGCAGATACATTTTGAAGGTAACAATCAGCCGTAACTATGTGGGAAATATTGTAGAATACCAAGATTTCTGGGTAATATTTTTATGCTTCTAAAATTGGCTCTTTTACTGCCAGAATTTGTTGATTTGCTTTTTCTTTTTCTACCTAAATGCGCTTCATTTTGTGCTCCAGGTCCGCAACTACACACCTCACCCATCAATTAATAATACTATCAAGGTCTTACTTCATCTGTTGTATGATTATCAATCTAGTTTTATGAGTTAATTTGCTTTGGTTTTTTACAAAGACGGGGCAGGGTTTGTCCCATCGAACAGACCCCATTTGGCCATTCAGTGCTCGTATGCCCTGTTTTTTGTGATCGTTTTGCAAAGTAGAATACCATTCTATTTACTGGATTAGCACCGAAGGGAAGTGAGAAACCATTTCTAGAAATGTTAAAAGAAGAGCGGAGGCTTTTGTTTGTTCATCAATGCTTTTCTTTGTTTGTTTGTTTGATGTTTTCAAGAATTTTTGCACCTCCTAAGTTAGTTATGACATATCTAAGGGGATCAAGAGTGGCATCGTCACCTCTACACAGTGGTGGTGCTTTTTTCCCGCGAAGTTGTAGTGAGGTTGTCTGTAGCTTAAACATCACAATAAGCATCCTTCCTCTTAGTTGTCATGTAGACGTCTGTGAGCTATTTGTGCCTTCTCCGCACTACTTTTGGATTTTGTATGTGACTGCTTTTTATCAATATTTTTGTTTCCAGTTATGTTTCTCTGATAGCATTGTGGTGGTTGTGATTTAGATGGAGGTAGGAATTGAAGATTGTCTACATATTGAATTTGAATACAACAAAAGCAAGTAAGAAGATTCTCCATGTTTTTTAATATAAATGACTGCACCTTGAATCATCCACGCTGTGTCTAATATATAGTCATTCTTGATCTAGGTATCATTTGAAGGATGTTATCCTAGGAAAAATATACTTCCTTCTTGTGAGAATTAAAATAAAAAATATGGAGCTCGAAATTAGACGTCGGGAATCTACTGGATCAGGGCCTAACACTTATGTGGAAACAGAAACGCTTGCCAAGTTTGAATTGATGGATGGTGCTCCCGTCAGGGGTTAGTGCAAAATTCTGAAAATTTGCCTGTCTTAATATCATTTTAGTGTTTATTATTTCTTTAGAGCTTGTTAAGTTTTTTCTTTTTGATATTTGGAGGACCATGTGGTATCCACTTTCCACTATCTTACATGCTCACTTTTGCAGGAGAGTCAATCCCGATTAGGTTGTTCTTGAGCCCTTACGAGCTGACGCCAACTTATTACAATACTAACAACAAGTTCAGTGTTAAGTATTTCCTGAATCTTGTTCTCATTGATGAAGAAGACAGACGTTACTTCAAGCAGCAAGAGATCACTATTTACCGACCCAGTTAAAAATATGGAGTTAGCCATATGAAATGTCTGATCTTGATGAGTACTGCTACTCAACACGTGAATTCTGCAATGTTCTTATTTTCTTGTAGTTCATTCGATAGTTCTTTTAAACTGCTTGTCTGGTGAATGTTC
Source organism: Piper betle (assembly GCA_033002965.1). Classification (NCBI taxonomy): domain Eukaryota; kingdom Viridiplantae; phylum Streptophyta; class Magnoliopsida; order Piperales; family Piperaceae; genus Piper; species Piper betle. The sequence goes on from JAURVB010015102.1 coordinate 26,108, forward strand.
CCTTGTGTTTGTTGGATGTCTCCAATGGATTTGGCATATTTTTTAGCCTGCAAGATATGTATTTGTATACCTTTGTTCTTTCATATTTATGGTGTATAGAAAATACTGATCATACTTCAGGGCATGACTGGTTCTGCCACACTGAGAGCTCTTACTCTGGCTCTTCTTTATGTTTTTGTGTGTCAAAAAATTTCTCTACTTTCCTCCCATGGTTTTCAACCTTTTTGCCGGTGGGCAGCTATTGAGAGCTTTGATCATTTGCAGTGCAATGGTCTAGTTTCTTTAAGATACTCATTCTGATAAAAATCAAATTGTTTATCAATACTAAAAGATTATATAGCATCTCTCTTCGTCTTCGTTCGATTGATATCCAAGAGTATTGGGGGCATAGACCTTGAATTGAGATTTTGCATGATTAGAAATAGTAAAATTTTAAATGGTTGGATTCTTTCTCGATGTTAACCACCTTCTTTTATTTATATTTGGGATCGAAAATGTACAAATATTAATTATGATAAAAAGTTATTTGTAATGCTTTGGAAAAAATATTATATGACATTCAACTTTGCTCGGAGAAAATTTAGCATTCTTACGTGCATAAATAATGTGGTCATCACTTTATATTTTTTATCTTAAAATCAATTAAAATTTTGAACACTTGGCAAGTGGATTATACCAATCACTCTTGATTGCCCTCTAAATATCAACCTTTAAATATCGCATTGCCTTCTTAAATCTCCCGTAAGAATTTTTTGAATAAGGTATTTTGAATACATGAATAGCAAGCAAAAACAATTGTGGATAATTCAAGCAGTAATTATTTGAAATCATTAAAACTTAATTGATGTTAATCTTATATTTCATTTAATTTAAAAACTATCTAATCATTTCCGAATAACCCCTCCATCTATCTATAATTGTACCATAGCCCCCCGAAACACGGGTATAAGCAAATCTCCGGATATCGGTTCGGCGGCGATCGGCGACGCCGACGCCGGCGGAGACGGCGGCGGCGATGGGAGAAGATGCGCAGCGGATAAAGAAGGTAGCGGCAGCGGCGTACGAATACGAGAGCGACCCGAGGTGGGGGACTACTGGGAATACCTACGTCCTCCTTCCGACGTTGTCGACCACTACAAGCGCAAGTTCTACCAGCGTTTCATCGTATAATTCCATCGCTTGATGCTTCTCCTTTTATATGACAGAAATGGAAATGTGCTTCTTCTTTCTTTTTTCTTTTTTTGGATCATAGGTTATTGTGATTCTATGTAGATTACTGTTGTATCTGAAAAAAGTTGTGTGTATGCTAGTATGATTCTCTGTTTTTTTGGTGCTTTCATGTTGAAATCAGTTGACTTGTTGCTGTCTGTTGTGGATTTGTGTATGCTTGTTACTTATTTCTATAGTTTGATTGTCGTGATAAAGTGTGCTTGGTTTACTTTTTACTTGCTTTGGGAAATTTTGGATTTTGGGTTTGCATATTGGGTTTTGCATATTTAGATAGACAGTAACACTTTGAAAAATGGATGAGTTAATGTTACTGGGTTTTTGTGCTGTAAGCACATTTGATTCACTCAGAAATTAAACGTGAAGGTGAAAGTAGTTGTGTGAACCATTTTTCTTCTTGTAAGGTTGGGGATAGTTCTTTGGGGGAACATTTCAATTAGATATACTATGATGAAGTGATGCAAGAGGATAAAAGTAAAAGAATTATTGCATGCAGCTAGAACCTAGGAAAATTGAACTCTTCAATTAGTCATCATCAAAAAATCCCAATACAATTCAACATTTAGAAGAGTTGTTGAAATTGCTTATGAAAGTACATGGCAAATTCTAATGAAAGATAAATTTCTTTTGTGCGACTCATTGAACAAGAAGTTTCTTTTGAGAACTAAGTTGGTGCTGATAAGAAATATGCTCAAAGGCTTACTTTCACTCTATTGTAATCAAGTATTTATACAGGACCTGATGATGTTCTTGAGAACCCATCAGTACAGTTTTTAGGTAATTACAACATTATCCCTATCCTTAATATCCTCCCTCAAACTGAGCATTGAAAAGATGAAATGCTCAGTTTGGTTAGAAACTTGATAAAATTGGTAACAGTAAGAGCCTTTGTAAAGATGTTAGCCACCTGTTGTTCTGAAGAAATATACTGTGTCTCAAGAACTTTCAGTGCTACTTGGTCCCTGACATAGCGGAAATTAATTGCAACATGTTTAGTGCGAGCATGGAAGACGGGATTCACAGTCAGATGCAAAGCACTAATGTTGTCGCAATATAAAGCAGGAACTTGTTTAACTGCTAAATGCAAATCCTTCAACAAATATCTTATCCATGTCAACTCTGCTCCAGTGGTAGCCATTGCTCTATATTCTGCTTCAGTGCTTGAGCGAGATACAGATATTTGTTTCTTGGCACTCCAAGAGATACAATTTACTCCCAAGAATGTACAAAAACCAGTAGTTGATCTCCTCGTTTCTTTGCAACCAGCCCAATCAGAATCTGAATAGGCAGTAAGTGAAAAATCAAAATTTGCATATATATGTTGTCCATAATGCAAAGTGCCCTTCAAGTATCTCAATATCCTTTTTACCAACTGAAAATGATGTTCTTGAGGAGCATGTATATACTGGCATACAGTGTTGATAGCAAAGGCCAAATGAGGTCTTGTAAAATTCAGGTACTGTAAAGAACCAACAATAGTTCTATACTCTGTAGTAGATTGCAATGGTTCAAAAGTGATTGCAGTCACATCTTTGTTTACCATTGGACTACTCAAAGGCTTGCAATTTTCCATCCCCATTTTTAAAAGCAGTTGTTTTGTATATCTCTCTTGAGATAAGAACAGCCCTGTAGGAGTAGGTTTCACTTGAATTCCCAGGAAATAATGAACAGTACCTAAATCTTTAATGGAAAATTCTGACTTTAGGTGACCAATGAAAGTCTGCAATAATTCTAACTTTGATCCAGTGATGAGCATATCATCAGCATACAAGAGAAGGATGACAAAATCACCACCATCATTTAAAATAAACAATGAGGAGTTAGATTTGCTTGAGACAAAGCCTTTATGTAATAGAAAACTGCTGAATCTATCATACCAGGCATGTGGAGCTTGTTTGAGCCCATATAGTGCCTTATTGAGCTTACATACATGATAAGGATGCTGCTTATGTTTGAACCTTGGTGGTTGAGCAACATAAACTGTCTCTTTCAACACCCTGTTCAGAAATGCATTTTTAACATCTAATTGATGAACTGCCCAATTATTTACTGTTGCTATAGACAATACAATTCTCATAGTAGCTGGTTTGATTACGGGAGAGAATGTCTCTGAAAAATCAACATCTTGTTGCTGATTGAATCCTTTTGCTACAAGTCTTGCTTTCAACCTCTCAAGAGTTCCAGCAGCATGGCATTTCACTTTAAAAACCCACTTAGTTCCAATTATATTCATATCAGATGATCTTGGTACTAGCCACCAAGTATCATTATTGTCAAGAGCTTGCAACTCTTCTTTCATTGCATTTTGCCAGCCAATATGTGATAGAGCTTCCTTTACAGTTCTTGGTTCTGAAATTTCAGAATTAGCGACTGTAGTGACCAAGGCGTATTCAGGATTTGGTTTATAAGTTCCTTGTTTAGCTCTTGTGATCATGGGATGAACCTTTATAGGTTCAAGTGGAAGTGTTGAGGGAGGTAATGGAATTGGTAAAATAGAGGTTGTTTTGTCTGAAATAGAATCAGATAAGGAAGGAGAAGCAGATAAGGAGAGAGAATGGCATATGGAGAAGTTGAGGGTGAAGAAAAATGATTGGATGTAGTTTGGGGAATAAATGGTGTGTCTAATAGCAAGGATGAAGAGTTAGAGGAATCAGAAGCCGTAGAAGATGAATTAAGAGAATAAGAAATTTGTGATCAAGAAGACACGGGCATTACAGAAGACAAAGGAACCAAGTCAGAGGGGGAAATAAAAGATTGTAGATTAATTTGTTTAGAAGTACTTGAAAAGGGGAAAATATCCTCATTGAATAAGACATGACGAGAGATATAATATCTTCCTGATGCTAAATGAAAACATTTATATCCTTTTTGTGTAGAAGAGTATCCTAAGAATACACATTCTAATGACCTAGGAAAGAGCTTACTTGAAGAGTAACTTTTAAGACATGGGAAACACTGACATCCAAAAGTTCTAAGAAACGAGTAATCAGGTTGAGTTTTGAACAAAAGCTCATAAGATGATTTATGATCTAAGTTAGAGCTAGAAGGTAACCGGTTCAATATAAACATAGAGGTTTGGAAGCTCTCTACCCAATATGAAGTTGGCAAATTGCTATGAAATAAAAGAGCAAGACCTATTTCAACAATGCTGTGATGACGCCTTTCTACCAAACCATTTTGCTGTGGTGTGTGGGGGCAGGAGATGAAATGTATGATTCCTTGCTTCTGGAAATGATGCTTCAATTTGTTGGATACAAATTTACCACCAGCATCTGATTGAAAAGTTCTAATTTGTCCCTGAAATTGTCTAGCTATCATTGCTTCAAATGCAAAATACACATCAGAAAATTCAGATTTCCTCGTCATTGGATAAAGCCACATAAAATGTGTGAAATCATCCACAAAAGATGCATAAAATCTATATTTGCTAGAAGAAACAGGAGCAGGGCCCCACAAGTCACAAACAATTTTCTCAAATGGAACAGTTGATCTCTGTCGAGATTTTGCAAAAGATAATTGTTTTGACTTTGCAAATTGACAACTACTACAAATACTTGAAAGAGTAGACTTGACACTTGTGACAGGTATTTTGCCTTGTTTTACAAGGCTATGAACAACATCCATATTACAGTGTCCTAATCTACTGTGCCAAGTATTCGATGATGCTTCATTCTGCCTATTTGAGAATAGGGCCATGTGTGAAATTGGAGCTAATTGATACTGGCTCCGAGCTCGACCCCCTTGAGCTATCACTCGTCCATCAAGTCTGTTAATAATAGTAAATCCATTAACATCAAACTTAATATCACAACTATTTTTTGCTATAAGTTGACTTATGGACAACAAATTCTGTTTAAGTTTTGGAACATACAAAACATTGTGCAATAAAATGTATACACGATCTGTAACAATTTCTGCATCACCAATATGTGTAATTGGAAGCAACTCACCATTTCCAATCATAACTGTATCTTTACCAGTATATGGTTGTGAAGAGGTAAGTAATGATATAGTACCTGTCATGTGCGATGATGCCCCAGAGTCTGGGAGCTAATTGTTTAGATCAACATCGGAAATTTGTAGTGCAAACATTGCCTTTTGTAGCTGCTGTGAAGAAATTGGTTTTGTTTGTTCAGCTTGTTGCTTCAGAGGACCTTGTTTTGGATACTGAACTGAGGAAGCAGACTGCTCAGTTGGTGTGATGTAGCCTTTGTTAGAACCTGAACCCGACACTTATAAGCAGGATGACCAGTCCTTAAACAAATCTGGCAGATGATATTGTTCCTTTTTAAAAACCTTGAGTCTGACGTCTCATCACCTATAACCATTCATTGTGGTGCCAATTGAATACTCCCAGAAGTCACCTCATCATGGAATGTCTGATTTGGTGTAATTGAAGGTAGAAAACCTCTTTTCTAAGATGTAAAACCAACTTTCTTCAAATGACCAGAACTTTTATTAGTTCTTTGAGCTAAATAGGCAGCTTGATGCAACCTATTTGAAAATGTTGTCTGATTTAGAATCCTTGTTTCAAAGCTTGTGAGTAGTGATATTAACTCTGAGTACTTGGGCATTGGAGGTCGAAGCATCATTGTTGTAAACATCTGATAGTCTATGCCTAATCCTTGGAGCATCCAAAATATTTGCCTATCTTCAGGTAAAGACTTTCCTAGAGCTGCTAACTCATCACATAGCATTTTGAATTGACGAAGATAATCATCAAGATTTTCACAACTTTCACGTTTTAGCAATTGAATTTGTTCTAGCAATGCAAATTCCCTATCAACAGATGATTTGGCAATGAATGATTTCAAAGTGTTCCAAACATGAGCAGCTGTTTCTTGACCTATGGTATACGGTAGTAATTCTTCTGAAACCGTCCTAATAATCCAAGCCTTTAATAGTCGATCAGACCTTTTCTAGGCTAGATATTCCATGTTATGAACAATATGCTCAGTACCATCAGGTAATACTTTGGAAATGAACTCCAATGGCATCAGTAATGATCCATCAAGAAAACCAGAGAAACTAGTTGTCTCAGCCATATTTAGAACTTGATTTTCCCATATCAAATAGTTCTCTTGGGTTAGCAAAACAGTCACAAAATTTGAAACACTTAGATTGGAAGGATATGGATACTTCAATTTCAGATAGTATTGGGTCGTCATCAAATCTTGCATTGATTCTTTTGTAGGTAATCCAAATTCCAGAAAAGAAGGATATACTTGAGATGAACTAGCACCGTTCATGTTTGTGTTAAACCCACACTGCGTAGTCGCATCGATGACAAAACTGCGAAGAGCATCCAAGGTAGCAGAATCAACTCCCACTTCCGTAATTGGTGCTTTCCCTTTCTGCAGTGTTGGTGAATTCTGATCAAGACGTGGTTGAGGTGATCCATTCGCATGATTGCTTGGATCTGATCCTCTTTTGCTCAGATTTGTGCCATTATTGAGATTGACAACTCCATTAGAGAAGCAAGGATTGCCATTTGGGGTCTTTGGACCACCACTTTCCGCCATTGTTGCTTGTAGAAACTCAAGATCTCGATGGATTGATGGTTCCATGAGTCAGAAACCAGTATAGAAAATCAGAATTGAACAAGATGAAAAGAGCAAATTTAAAAGAGGACGAAAAGAAGTGGGAAGACGAAAGAGACGAGTTTGTGAATGAAAAATACGGAAGCAATGGATCAGACTCCGCGAAAAGCAGAGTTAGTTGGCAAATGATACCATGATAAGAAATATGCTCAAAGGCTTACTTTCGCTCTATTGTAATCAAGTATTTATACAGGACCTGATGATGTTCTTGAGAACCCATCAGTACAGTGTTTAGGTAATTACAACATTATCCCTATCCTTAATAGGTGCTTGCCTCTCAGCATTTGTATGATTGCATTGTGGACTCAGTTCACATGTTGCTTTTTCTTTGTAGATTTGTATTCATTTTAAAAATTGTTAGCCACATGAGAGAGTACGAATGCTGCAAAAACATTTTAGTTTTTCTTTTCTTGACAGAGAGTGGATACCATTATTTAGTTTAGTTGTTGAATCCCATTGTTTTGCCATGTTACATGTTATATCATTTAGTACAGAATTTTCTTTTTATGAACTGCACATATTTCTGAAGCTACATCTGGAGGCATGTGCTTTACAGGTGCTTCATTTGTTTATAAAAACTTTCAATGAGAGCGAAAATCATAATAGAATAGAAGATCTTTCATTGTTTATATACTTCTTTCCTTCTTATCGTGTTTATGCTCTAAGAATCGTTGAGTCACAATAATTTTACTTTGCAATCAAGTGCCCATTAATGATTTCAGGTTTCTTGTTTGCTTGCAGGATCCTGACTTAGCCGTTGAGCCAATTTCCTTGTCTAGTGCCTCTCAAACAAGCAGACCATTGACCAGTGCAACAACATCTTCAACAACTCAACAAGCAAGGCCTCATAATTTTGATAGAATAATTGAATCATGTGATTTCTTTTCTTCTGCAATTATGGAATTTTGAGGTTTGTTTTCAGAATGCATGTTTAGGGTTACTAAAACTATTCTTTGGTATCGTAGGATCTACAGGAGGAATATCTACTCAAGCCAATTGAAATGTTGGTTCTTTACTTTGGGATCGACAAACAATTCAGTTTTTCTGTCAATGCTTGGGTATGATTAGATGTTAATTGGTTAATTAGATGTCAGATAATGTATTCTTGAATTTTGAAGCTATTGCCTCCATAATGTGAAGGATAGTCATAAAGTATGTGCAGCATTTTTCAGCTAGGTCATTACCCTCTTGTATCTTCAAAATGCAGAGACACATGAATAAAATTAAGAAACTACAGAGTTCTTTGCTATTTACAAGTTGTGAATATACATGATCACCGAGATGCCATCTCTTCTAAACCTGTGTGCTGAGACTTTTAGTGTAAAAGTCATGAAAGTGTAATTTCATATTTGGGAAAGCATGCTTGTGAAAATATAAGTGGTAATTGCACATGTTTTGAACATGAGTTCTAGTTTGATGTTTTGTAATCCGTGTGAGCAAAATGCTTGCCACTTGATATTTGTTTCTTTATTTTATGTGACCACACGACTTTTGTATTTGAGCTTACAATTATGTGCTTTGTGAAATTTTATGTGGTTTCTGATAAATGAGGTGGTTCCTTCCTTCCCGGTTTCTAGTTGGCCACGCAATTATTTTTCCTTCAATTTATAACAAGAGAATTTTTTTTTCTTTTGCAGGCTTTTATTGTGACACTTCTTGCTATTTTCCCACTTTTGCCTAGGCATCTTTCTCTTAGAGCACATCATTTATCTTTTCTTGGCACTGCTTGCTCCTCGCTGTACTCCATGTATTCTCTCTATGGAGTAAGATTGACATTTTTCTTATATTGTTATCATCTAGCGTAAAGATTTTACTTGACAGTTTTTGTATAATATATTGTACTAATAGCAGAAACCAAGAGCATGAAATATGCAAGCAATTAAAACGTGGCTTATGTCTGTGGTTACAACGAAGGATTTTATTCACTTCCTTTACTGTCTTACATTCACTACATCTCAGTTACAGATTAAATGTATGCTCCATCTGTCTTGAATTATGTTGTTTCTTTGATGTATATACTCACTAGTAGTCAATTTCGTTTTTTTTTCTTAATGTTTGTGCTTCCTCACAGTTGCCTTGTTACCTATATCATGTCGATCTATGGAGTATATTGCCAGATTCTTGAGTCGTAACTTCACCAACTCTCCTTTATCTAGGTAAATACATCTGGCTGTTCGACTCTATTTTTTGTTTCAAATCTTTTGTTTGGTGGAAAGTCTTGTGGACATCAACATGTATTATTTGTTTTACATTGCAACTTTTTTGGTGTAATTATCTGCTCTGAGCATCTTCCATAAAATTTTGATACTTGAAAGCAGAATCTTGCTTTATTCATGTAGCAACTGGACCTGGGAATTAGTAAATGCCAGTGATGAATAGTAGTTTGAGTAACACTCAAATATAGAGGAAGGCTGATATGGGAGATTAAATTATTTATGTTTATTATGACATTAGGATGTGAAGAATCTAATCTAACATAAGTCATAAGTTCTAGTGCATTTTCTTTTATATTTTTTGTTCGGTAAAAAGTAAATTTTGTGGGGGCAGAACTGATCTCAGTGAATGCTACTAAATTCTGGCAGATTGTAGTTTTTATGTTATTTGTCAGGATCTTTCTTAACTTGCACAAATGGTGTATGACCCATTTCCTTAATATATCTGTCTAAGATGTGGGGATTATCATGCTTAACTTTTTCAGCTATTGTCTTGTATTTTGTATATTATTATATACAGGAAATATTTCGAGGGACCTTGTGTGTGGGTGGATTCAAATGTTACTACTTTGAATATCACGAGTTCTCATGCTGAAGTTGGACTTGGTTTTTATTCTTTTTTATTCTCATAAGTGTTATCCATTTGTCTTTTACCATTCTCGGGCATCCCCTACTATTACTATCTGATTTTATTTAGACTTTTCCTGCTATTTACATGCTTTTTTATAATAGTGATGCAGGTCGCAACGCAACAAAATGCAGACCATCATGTATTGGCAGGTCCAAGTTTTCTCTGCTTTTGAAATGATTTGTATTTAGGTTTTCACATCTATTTAGGCTACCAATGTTAGCAAAGAGGAAAATTTTCTCGCTGTTTTAGGGATTCCAAATATCGAGTTTCATTTCTATGATTTATTTGATTTTAAGAATTCATCGGCTCTGCTGATCAATGCTGGAGCTGTTTGTTCATACATGTCATGGTCATTCTATATTTTGAGCTGTTTGTTCATACATGTCAGTGGTCATCTCTATATTTTCCATACATTTGTCGATTTGACCCATTCAATCCTTATTTTACTGATATATGAAGAGTTTAGTTTGCGAGTATATTTTGGTAACAACACTTTGAGCACCATTTTCTCATGCCTTTTTTGATCTGCTCTAAACATCTTGCTTTGTTTACTGATGACAGTTGTTGAAGCTTATGTACTTCACTCCGAGTTACTGCTGCCTACCATCAGAGCATGAGGGCTAAGATCGGTAGATCTGTAACTCCAGTTCTCCATCGCCATGCCCCTTTCTTGAACACACCCGTTGCGGCAGTTCAGAGATGGTGGTTCAGATGATGGGCCCTGCTGTTGCGTGCCTCATCTCAACTTTTGCACTTAGAATCTTCGTTGTAACATGCTGGCCACGCAAGCCGTCTTATAAAAGATGAAAGGAGCACTTTTGCTACTTTTTCTTTTTGACCTTTCCATGTTAGCTTCCACTTAGATTTGTCTGAGCATGGCTTAAAATAGCCTCAAAACTGTGTAAAGCTGCTGTCTTTGCTACGTTGGGTGCACCTTAAATTCAAGCAACCGTACTAATTTGCAATTGTGACTCTCTTGTTGTCCATCAACTCTTCTGCCGGCAAATGGCAACTGCAATACCGTCGCCTGATCAGCAGCAGCAGGAATCCTCAATTTACCAGGTATCTGCCTCCAGCCGTGAGTTGAATCATAGTTCTGGCTCTGTGGGGCCATTTTTTGCGGTGGTTTCTGTGATCTTGGTGCTGGCAGTTCTTTCCTGTATTCTGGGTAGACTATGTGGGAGTCGGCTTGAAAGAGATGATGCCAAATACGATTGCTCCACGCTTGGTTGTGGTAGATTTTGTGCTTTCAAATTTCTTGGCCTGGATATCTGGTGTGATTGTTTGGATTGGTTTAGAAGGCGATCCTGCCGAAGCCTAAAAAACGATGCTGTAATTGAGCAGCAAGCTTGATGACTGCTACTTTTAGTTCGATGAAATTTGTTTTGGGCTTTCCTTGTAGAGGTACTACTTCCTGTTGGAAAATGTTTCTTCATGAACAAATTAGATATGGCTATTCCATTGTTTCCTATCTATTCAAAATTGAATTTAACAGTCTTTTTTCATGTTTGAGGCTCTTGATGATAGTTTACGTAGATTTTAGATTGTTATTTGTCGCAATATATATGGCATCAAATTCACCAACGAAAAGAAGAAAGGGATGCTACGAGAGCGTCCTCATTCGTTGCCATGCGTCAATAAAATGGAATTCCTTGTATCAATGCTTGACCTTACATATAATTCTACGTTTTGCTATCAATTGCTGTTGCTGATAGCAGAACTCCCAAGTCTAAAAGGATTGTTACAACTTGACAAAAAATTTGCAGGTCGTGATTCATGAAACTTTCTTTATGGGTTTCGGAAAATTTATGTACCAAAAACGTGAAAGTTACACCAACCAGTACTCAACAAACCACTCACAGGCTTGCTAGCAGCATCACAGTTTTACATTTGAAGATGGTATCCCTGTTGTCATATGTGAGTTCTTCACGCCTCGGCCGTTTTATTAGATGATTCGGCCAACTTGCCTTCTTCACTTCAAAGTCTTGCACAGCTTCCTTAGTATCATCTTCCGCGAGCATGCTGCTGTGATTTATCACAGGAGGAAGAGACAAATGCTTCGCAATTTCCCTACAACATGAAAGCAATCAAGTAATCACAACGTAAATACGCATATTACAACATGAGTGCAGATCGTAAATGTTCTGCAGATTGATTGAGCATCCATTGGCAAGAATAAATGAAACATCTAATCAAGCAAATGTTGGCAATCTCTGAATATTGGCCAAACAGCATAGCCTAAGAGTTCCCTAGCATTACAAGAAAACAGAGGCATGCCTATTGACTGCTCACTAAGTTTGCATTACCCTTTTTCAAAGAAGAAAATGGAAACTATAGATTCTTATATTGATGGAAGATAACCATACACTGCTGCAGATAATTTGATAATGATGAGTAAGAACTCACTGGTTTGTACTCTACACATAATAAACTGATAAATCGAATCCTAAATACTACTATAAACTGAATCAGAAAGAAATAATGCAATATTACCCCACACCGTAAAAAATGCAAATTTAATAATAAAAACCATGCATTTACATCAACCATTTTAATGATGTTCTTACAAATAATATTGTTATAAATAAATTAATTTTTATAAAGACAACATTGCATCATTGTAAATTAAAATTAAATGAACAATCTATTTTAATATTATTGTTTTAATATTTTTAAAACTATTATTATAAATAAATAATTTTTTTCATAAAATATTAGTTTTCTAAAAAATGAAATTTTATTTTTAATAATATTTATGTTCTCACAAATATAGTTTTTTGAATAGTACCTATTATTGTTGACTTTGATTTGCACCAAGTCAGAAGCCTAGTGGATTTATTTTTTTTCCCATTTCTATATTTCTCTCTCCTTCTCCTCTAAATATTTTTCTATTATATATACAACCCCTAACTCTAAATATTAGAGATTCGTTTTTAAGAAGTGAAGTAGGAATACTCGTTTCATTTAAGATGGAAGGGAGGAGTATTGTTATATATAACAATATGTTTGTGTATTAGTTTTAATAAATATCTAATCTTTATAAATACATTATTATTTATTATATAATAATTAATGTTATACGAAACCTTTTTTTATAAGCTGAATCATACAATATTAATTAATTAAATGTTGTAGAGCGAGTAATATAGTTAAAGAGTTTATAGTTTAGTGCAAATTTATCACACCAAAATTAAGTTAAAGTTAGAGACTAAATAGTAAGAAGCTTAATAAATTTAAAATAAATATAAATATTTTTTATTAAAGTGTGTCATTCTAGCTTTTTGAGTCATTATAATAATTCTTAAGTAAGTTGGGGTTGGGCTCAATTCTTTATAATAAATTCTTAATTCAACTTAAAGTGGAGTGGGTTTGTGTGGTAAAAATAATAATATTTAATAAATGAGAAGTATTGAGCCATTATAGTTATAATGAATATAAAGCCCAATTAGTTTAAATAACCTACACACTAAATAATAAATAAATATTTTTATTTATAATTTTTAGTTGTTTATTTAATGTAAGGCTTTAGAGTAAATTATTTTTCTACCAAAGAAATTTTTTAGAATATTTAATTTAAATCAAGGAATTAGATATAAGGATTTAACAGCCAACATGTATTATCATATAATTTGTGATGTGCCATTATTATTACAATTTTACCTTTTTTTGACAAAAATTTTTAATTAAATATATATCTTATATTTTTACTCTTAAATATTTTTGCAATTTTATATTGTGAATTATTTTAACTGTTTTAAGAATATATATATATATATATATATATATATATATATTTATCTAATTTTATGATTTGTAAAAAATATCAATAACCAATAATAAATAATAGTAAAATTTAAAAATTTATATTCTAATGTCACTATATTAATAAAATATCAATTTATATATATATATATATATATTAGTGTAAATTATTAATATAATAAGAGGCTATATTGAATAAGCATAAAGTATTAAGCCTGTTAAAAGGTTCAAAAAATTAACCCTAAATTATATAAAATTATTATAAAATAATAAAAAAACTCCTAAATAGTTTAATTATTGTATATAGAAAACTTAAATTTAAAAAAAATATATAATATAATACGTATTGTCTATGACTAATTAAAATAATCGAAACTTAAATACGGACTAAAATGGGTCGAAATCGGTCATTCGGACGTCAGGTCGTCATCTCAATTCCCATACACTTCGACGGCGGGTCAACTGTGGGGGAGCCGCAATTATCGGGCCCCGCCACCGGCCATGGCCTGCGCCGCCCATCTCCTCCTTCAATCCCCGTAGTACGGCCGACCCTCCTCCCTCTCCTCCATCGCCGTGCCGCCGCCCGCTTCCTCTTCACTCGCCGCCCTCTCTCCACCGGCATCCGGCGGATAGCCCCGGCTATGGAGGCCTCCGCTTCCCGCGCCAAGCGGGGCGCTTCTTCTTCCGGCGATGGCGACGTAGCTACCCGTACGAGCGGTTATGGGATTTTTTTTGTTAATCCTTTAATTCTGCGATTGACTATTGAGTGGTACATTTGTAGTACAGTTTGAATTTCTTCCATTGTTGATGTTCGGGTGATTTTAGAGCGTTTTGGTAGCTAAATTTTTTGATAGATTATGGAACAAGTTCTTTGTGTATATGTGTTGGGAAGAAAGAATGATTGATCTTTATGGGTTTGGCGGTGTAAATGGAGATGCTCTGATTTTGCGAGTCTTACCATTTGCAGATTGGAAATGGCATGTGATGTATCCACTTTTTTTAGTATAATATAAAACGATATGATGAAAACCAGATGGTAAGGAGCCAGGCACAAATTGAGAAGACAATTAAAGTTAAACATGGAATGTAAAAGTTTTTTTTTGTTTGATTGGGTGCATTTTCTTCCCGCGTCCCCTACATGCCTGAAATTGTTAGTATACTCCGACTGTGCTGGGAAGAAGAATTATCGATCTTTACCCATTTGTACTTATAAGAAGCGTTTTGACTGTTTCAGTCCTACCATTTTAATGTTGAACAATTATTGTATCCATGTCTTAGTGAAATGGAAAATGGTAATTGGCATGCTTAGGAAGAAAACAGAAGCTATGTTGGTAAGGAACAAGGGTGAGGAGGATCATGTCAATAATAGAATGGTGCTCTTTTGAACTTGTCAGTTTCTTGTACGTGCTTGGTAGGTCATTTCGATTTTCTTCATGCGTGGATGCTATGGTTTTTGTTGTTTGCCTGTTAATGGACTTGCTTGATTCTAGTACATATGCTGTAAAGGAGGGTAGTTAATCTTACTCTTTGTGATCCAAATTGATGTTCTTTGACTCTGTTACTCCTACTATTTTCAGATTGGTCACAGCATGTAATGTATCTATTACTCAATAAGGTGAAAATGATAATTGACATACTGATGTCACAAGGATTAAATGACGAGAGGGGGATAAGCATCAAAATTTTGTTTTGAATTTGTCAGTTATTTGTTTGATTGGCTGTGGTTGCTTTTGTTGTTGTGCTTCACTGATGTACTAATTAGTCAAGTGTTATATAATTTGTACTTACTGTGAATTTGGAGCTGATTGCAATTGATATTACTCTGTTCTTGTAGCCTCTGATTTGCAATTCGAAGCGCCGCTGAAAATAGTGGAATATCCTGATCCTATTTTGAGAGCAAGAAACAAGCGTATTGTTGCATTTGATGAAAATTTGAAGAAGTTAGTGGACGAAATGTTTGACGTCATGTACAAGTAAGATTCAAAGTATATGCTTACATGCTATGTTTTAAGGCTTGAAAATGCAAACATTTATGCTTACACATCTTTAGTTTGTTCCTCAACTGAAAAGCTTTTCAACTAAATGACCTTTCTTAGATACTGAACAGAGGGTCTTTCCTTTTAAGGTTTTTTTTTTCCTTTCTCTCTTTCTTTTCTTTTATTTTTCTTGGGAGGAAAAATGAAACAGGAGATTTCCCCAATACATTTCGATGATTTACTTACAAACTACGACATCTACACTTCTATCACGTCTTCTTCTTTTTCTTTTCTCCCTAAAACTTGTGTTCCTTGTCACTACTCTTTTGGGATATGCCATAATCTATTTTCTTTTTGTGTTCGTGTACATCTGAATTAGCTGGTATTAACTGGCTCGAGTTTTCACAGAACTGACGGCATTGGGCTATCTGCACCTCAGGTTGGACTAAATGTTCAACTCTTGGTGTTCAATGCTGCTGGGGAGCGTGGTATTGGTGAAGAGCTTGTCTTCATAAATCCAAAGGTTCAGAAATTATCCCAGAAACAGGTGCTTTTTAATGAGGGTTGCTTATCATTCCCGGGTATTTATGCAGATGTGGAGGTAATGATGGAGTCTTTAATGGCATACTTTTTGATTGAGTTGTCTTTTTTTCATGTGTATTTCTTATGGAACAAATTAATGGAGAAGGATCTTAGTTTCTACCATTTTTTAATGGACAAGTTATTGTACAGTTAATATTATTTTTTAGTGGAATAGTTTTTACACTCTGAGCCTTCCCCATTTTGTTAATTTCTCTAATCCCTTAACCCTTATTAGGGATTAGGTGAATGATGATGGTGAAGATTTTACAGTTTTAATAAGTAATAATACCAAAGTTCCCAATATTGTATCCAGTTATTTGAAACCATGTTTATTGTGAAGTGATGGGTATTATTTCCTCACTTAACATGAATTTTTGTAGCAAACCTGTATTTGTTTGAGCAACAGTTTTTTTTGTTTATGCTCATCTAAGAATTTGTGTTCATTTTGGTGGTTTATCTTGATTCTAGATGATGAATAACGCTACTCTTATGTGTTACTGCAGAGGCCAGTGTCTTTAAAGGTTGATGCTCGTGACATATCGGGGGCAAAATTTTCTGTTAGTTTGTCAAGCCTTCCTGCTCGAGTTTTTCAGCATGAATTTGATCATTTGGAGGTATCCTTTTTCCTTACTATTGGATAGACATGAACTATTTTTTTACCTATAGCTAGGTTGGCTGCCTTCCACTGATCCGCAATTATCGTGTAAACTTATCATTAAAGTGGTGTAAGTAGAAAAATACTATACTGGTAGACCATTTTTTAATGCCTTCAAGCTGAAATGTGAAACAGACTGCTGTCAAAAATTGCAATGCTGGTGACACAATCTTGGAAATTGAGCCATCTGTTAAATTAAACTAGTCGCTAACCCACATGATGCTAAAGGATTTGAAACAAATCTTAATTACGATAGAAATTAAAACAAAGCCTAATTACAATAGAAAAGTATTAAAAGATTCGAAACAAATCCTATTTCCAATAACAAAAGTAATATTTTTTACTAATAGGAAATAAAGGACCTCTTTTTTATATATGTATAGATAATTAGTTGACACGTGACAAAACAAATCTTAATTGAAGTAAAAAAGTAAAATTTTACTAATAGGAAATCTATATAAAGAGTAATATTGTAAAATAATTAGATGACATGTGGCAGCACATGTGGCAAAACAAATCCTAATTACAATAGAAAAATATAAAGGATTCGAAATAAATCTTAATTACAATAAAAAAGTAAAATTTTTACTAATAGGAAATTAAGGGTAATATCGTAAAATAATTTGATGACATATGGCATCACCGTATTAAAGTCTTCATTTTTATATATTAGTATACATAGTTGACTTAAATAGCTTATATTAATGAATACATCTCTATAAGATTAATCCTGTCAAGCTGTTAAAATATGGATGATTTATTGTGTACTTTTTGGCCAACATATTCCTAGTAAACTGATAAGCTTCAGGTTTACAATACACACAGTAGAAAACCCAATTTTATGGGATGGCTTGATGCATTATTGGCCAAATTCTCATGAGTATGATGTGAAATGAAGAAAGGAAAATGCTAAAAGATTTTATGTTGGAACTTGGGAGGCTAGACAAGAACTGCAGTTGATTTGCAGTATGAGAGAGAGTTTGTGGATAGGAACAATGAACATGAATTTCAAGCGACCTCTTTGGGGGTTTGTACTTTGCACTCTAAAAACAGACCAAAAGATGTTCCCTAGCTCTTTCTTTTTTTAAATGAAAACAGTGAAATAGACTTGAAAATTTGTGAGTTGAGTGAATAATGTTGATATGGATTATGATTTAGTTGAAATGGTGGAATAGAATTTGTGTTTCCTTGCATCTGTGATTAGCTGGATGATTATGATTTGGTAGAAGCTAGTTTATCTTATAGGTTCTTTTTCTTTTTCTACCCAGTTAAGGAAAAAGCTTCTTTGGCTTAGAGTTATGTTCCATGAATAAATGATGGGTTAGATGGTTGCTGATAATTTACAAATGTTTTTGCTGTATTTTGCGTTAAAACAACCGCAGGGGGTTCTTTTCTTTGAAAGAATGACCAAAGAAGTGCTTGATAGTATTTGCACTGAACTTCAAGTGAGTAGAATCCTTTCCTTGCGTACAATGATTTTTTATTACATGGCTTTGTACAGTATATTTTGGTAAGATATTTCTTATGTTATGTCCATATAACAGGCCCTCGAGAAGAAGTATGAAACAAAAAGTGGATTGTCCAGCCCTGAAAGGGTGGATGACATCAAGATAAGAAAGAGAGGTATCGGTTTTGGTAAAAAGAAGCTGTTGGTTTTGGAAGGTCATAAAAATGTAAGCAAATGGGCACTTCTAGAGCAGACAGTCTTGGAACCTCCTCTCTTCATGTTGCTTCCACAGTACCGTGTACTCCAACTTCCGCTCTACCCTTTTTGTTTCAATTTCCTTAACCGTCTTTTGAAAAGTGGAGTTGTTGATATTGCATAGGGTTTGTTGGAAATTAATTGTTTTTGGTGCCGAGAGGATGCCATTGTATCAATATAGTGTTCTGTTTAGTATGATCAGTTAACTAAATGGAGAAGCAGGTGTATGATGTAGCTGCTTGTATAACTTGTGTGAAATCTTATATTTTGATAAGTATAATCTCTCTTTATTTATTTTTATTTAAATTGGATGCTGGCTTGCGCATCTGCTTCAGATTTAGTTTCATTATGAGGAACTGCTATGAAAATGATATTTCCAGAAAATGTTGTTTTCACACTTCATAAAGGAAAAGATTGCCCAGCAGAAGTTGGCACACGAGTGAAGGACACATCTGACATTTTTTTTTTGATGAGGTGAAATTTCTTCCTTTTTTTTGATGAGGTAATATTTCTCTTTTTTAAAGCGAAAATTTCTTTTTTTCCTTGTTAAATACTGTAAAAGTGTAATGCTGTAGAAATGAAATCCCATTTGCCATCTGTTGATAGTTTTTTTATTCTTTTTGCATTAAAGAAAGTTGCTTTCGCCTTCAGAAATATAAAAATTTTTGAGAGGCCTGGTGTATCCAGTAGATAAATGAAAGTTTTCGGTGCTCAAGATTCTGAAGTTTATGTGGTTTAATTTGTGGTTTGTGCATCTCTTTCGCTCTTTTTCCTAAATCAACTATTATTTCAAACCTTAGTGGATTGTGCATCTATTTTTGCTCTTTTCTCTTTTCAACTATTATATGTCAAACCTTATCAAATAGGTCTATGATGCCTCTGTTTCTTAAAGGTGTGGATTAATGGTTTTTAGATTTGTTGTTCAACTGGTTGTCCTAGTCTACCGAGTGCCACTGTCTTGAAGATTGATACTCTACCTCAGTATTGTCTGCTTCATTAGCCAATTGAATATCCCAAATTGCAAGGTGAAAGCTACTGCAACTCCCAATTTCTTTTATAAGCAAGCTGTATCTGTTGCTGTATTATTTAATCAGATATGTGCAAAGCATTGTTATTGTTATTTGACAGGAAGCATCTTTTATCATTTTGAGGTTAAACAGAGGCTACTCAAAGGCGAGTATCATATCCTCTGAGGTGCAATATATTCTTAAATCACTAGATGTACGATTTTCTTGTTTGTTTCTTATCATGTCTGCCAGATATCTTGCTCTTCTCCGTGATTTATTATTCATTCTTTTCAATCAATACCTGGTTGTGCATTATTTCACCGTGATTTTGAGCCTTGGGGGTGGAATAGTTAACTGTATGCATCATACATTTGATTGATCATTCATTGTCTTTGAATGTTTTAAGGAAAGTAACTAGAGCCTAAAATGGTTTATGAGTTCTTATTTGTGAATGCAGGGATCGACAATGGACAGTGAAAAATTACTCAACAAGCATTGTCTGGTTCCTCGCTTCTTCAGGTGACCTTTGAAAACAATAACTAAATGAGGTTTTCTGCAATAATAATATTTTTTTTGACATGACATAGATAGAATCTCTGGAAATACTGATACAATAATGCCTGTATACATATCCTCCTAATGGGGTACACACATATGTATCCTATAATTTACTCTATATGCATCTCTAGCAATCAATACCACAATAATTGTGAAGGGGTCATAAATCACGACCACACATGCACGAACATTATTTGTTTCATATGTCTATAGCAGATCTATGGCTAGCAGGAATCTCGTTCTGATTGTATCTTGTTGTTGTAAGGCTTCCCAATCTGCAAGCAATCAATCGGTGGGACTGCAGGAGTGAGCAACTCCCCAAATGTTTGCCAGCACTGAGGTTGATACATGTGGTAGTGTTCTTGAATGGGCTGGAGCTGAATTCCCGTCAGTGTTAGATCGGTGCATGGATAGGCGTCACTGCAGGCAAAATGCACTGGTTGAACAGTATATGTTCCTCTTATCCTCTCATAGTGAATACCAGAAAGTGCAACGGCCGAAGATTGGTTCTTGCACGAGCTCCTGTCACAGTAGAACTGATCTATCACAATAGGTGTCTGCACTTCAGAGACTTGGATGTTGGAGAATGTTATTCCTTGGACAGACCCAGAGCCGCCCTGTAATAAAAATGTTTGATCTCATCAGTTGGGAAAAAATTTCAGGTACCCATAAGTGTGAAAGAAGTAGAGATCAAAATGTTCACAGCTAGTTCATCCTTAATGTTGCATATAAAGTGAGATAAGAAGGCGGGCAGGGGAAGGGGAAGAATTGTGGTGTTTTATTACCTGCCATGTCTTGATCCGGAC
The DNA here is from genome assembly GCA_033002965.1 of Piper betle. Classification (NCBI taxonomy): domain Eukaryota; kingdom Viridiplantae; phylum Streptophyta; class Magnoliopsida; order Piperales; family Piperaceae; genus Piper; species Piper betle. The sequence goes on from JAURVB010015102.1 coordinate 46,827, forward strand.
GCCATTCATGGTGTTGTGCATGACGACGTCCCTCACCGTGATGTTGGAGACGCAGGCCTTGGTGTTGTCTTTGCCTAGCCCTCCAATGCTGATGCCATGGCCAGGCCCACAGTTCACGTTGTGGATGTTCACGTTGGTACACCCTGTTTGTATGGACACGCAATCGTCTCCTGCACATGCACACAAAACCAGGTTCACATGCCATCTTGTCTCATTAGCCTTTCAAGCTCTCTATTCCTGGCTGCCCCTTAAACTTTTTATTCTATGCCTTGGGAAGAATGGTTTTTGGGGGTCCCTAAATTGTCCACCATACAAACTTTACTCAGAGCAGGCCACAAATTAACATCCGAGGAGGACTGGACGAGCTTTGGGCTCTTCAAGTTCTACCAAGTGGGAAGAAGCCAAGACAATCCAGGTACTCCTATTCATGATCCTATAAATATGCTCTACATAAAACTTTGGTCTTATATATTGTCTGCTTGATTGCCATGAAATGTGGCCCTGCCCAACCCACCTAAGCGCTTCACGGGTGTACAAAAGTTTGGTCCCTTTTTCTTGCTGTTCATCGGCAGGTTCTTGGGTGAAGTGGCTGGAAAAAGGTGTGGAATATTCTGTGCTCGTCAGTGTACTTGGCAGCTTGTGTCAAGAATTGGTGCTCATGTCATGTGCTAACATTTGATCGACATGAAGGGTTGCAATGTTAATTACCGCAGCCCAAATTGGTGGAGTGGATGTTCACGTCCCTGGAGTTCTGAAGGTGAATGCCGTCGGTGTTGATGCTGTTTCCTGGCGATGAAATCGACATGTTGTAAACCTGGACTGCGACGCAGTTGTCGAACTTGAGGTGACACTGTGGACTGTTTTGGATCGTTATACCTGTGACCGTCACGTCGAAGCTCCCATAGAACCTCAATGCCTGCCCAATCCACAATCACACAAATCAGTCTTCAAGCCACATTATGTTCATCAGTCTGCTTACAATGGAACACTCACCGTTGGTTTGATTCTGGGCATCTTTGTGGTGAACTCGATGCTTATCTGACACCCACAGAATTGAAAACATTGCATGATCAGTGACGTTTGTCATGTAAAACTGGGTGTTCTCTCTACCTCAATCAATCGAACTCTCAAGAAGTGTGAGACCCGTGACACAGAGAGATAAGAGAGTAATACCGGGTCTTGTTCGTATGGGGAATCGTTCCACCAGACCGAGCCTCGCCCATCGATAACTCCGCTTCCACGGATTGCGATCCCTTTGAGCTTTGTGAACTCGATCCACCATAGCATACCTGACCCCCATGCCCTGGCCCCCGTTGGTGCTATAATCGTCCCATCCAACTGCAAATTTTTTTGTGGGTTATATTGATGGGTGATTGTGAATTGTAAGGGATCACTTTTTTCAACTTTCAGAATCTTATTTTACCTGGAAAACAATGTTCTCTTGACAATAGGGGCCGGAGAAGGAGATGGGTCCGACGAGATATGTGTAATCCAAGGGGACAACAATGGTGGAGCCTTGAACTCTGCAAGCGGCTGCCCATGCAGCTTGGAATGCCTGCATATGACAACAACTACTAACAATCTGACCGGAATATACCATCAATCAATTGTGGTATTATTGTAAGTAGTAGATAGTAGAAAGTAGATGCTCATACCTAATATTATGGGCATGGCAATTTGTTAATGTGAACTTAATGTAACAAAAAATTATTGATCCAATGCCAAAAACAAAAGACAACCCTGATAAACAACCGCAAGCATACTATGTCAGTAATGGCTTTTCTCAACCACCCACAATGTTGTGACCCACTTAGAGTGGACCATTCTGGGTCTGGAGTACTCTGGTTATATGTTCACATGAAAAGAATATCATTCCTTCCTCCTATAACAGGCCAACTGACCAACTGCCAACAGTTTTGAAACAAAAAGCAGCTGCCCTCCGCATAATTCACAGTGTTGGGTGGGACTAGCCATGGTGAATCACTAATGTAGAAGAACTAGTGAAGCTAAATGATATGAATTTGTGAACGAAACTAGAAGTTTACGACATAGTAGTATGAAGGTGAATGAAACAAAGTAAAGAGACCTTGGTGTCATCTGTGGCTCCATCACCCTCAGCACCAAAATTCACGACGTTAAATATAGTTGAGTTGCCATCACCATTCCCCGGCTGCTTTAACTTCGGTGCCGGAGCGAGCACCGGAGGCACAGGAGCCTCCGGCGCCGGAGATGGTGCCGGTGCGTGGGAGTGAGATGACTTGCTTCCCTTGTGGTGGTGGTGTTGGCTGCTGCTGCCACCACTCTTTCCCTTCTTCTTGGACAGAGAGGCAGCAGAGGACCTCTTCTGCCTCCAATGCTTGCCTCTCCTTGCATTGCATATTTCAAAGGAAGAGGAGCAAATGAGAATGAAAATGATGAGTACCAGTGAGAGGGAGAAGCCCTTCATCTTCTCTAGTGTGATTGAGAGAAAGAGAAGAGAATGAGTGAGTGAAGAAGAGTGAGGAGTGTGCTTGTGAGCTGCTTTGGTGGCTTTCTTGCTTTGGTTTATATAAGCCCAACTTGCGACACACCACCCTTTTTATCTCATTAATCAAAGATCTTCCAGTAATGCCTTCATTCTTCTCTTTTTATTCCTTCTTATACATATCAAACAGCTAAATACCAATTCCTCCAAATTAGAAGCTATTTGCACGCATGTAATCCATGTAAATACGGACTACTCTGTTGGAAATGCCCCTCGTGATCATTTGTACGAATGTATTGATTGACATGCTTGGTTTTCATAAAAAACCCACAATTGTTACAGATAGAAACCCAAGCACACAGATTTAGTTTACTTCATATGGGTTTTATAATATCAATCGATAATGAACGTGAAATCAACCAATTGATTAATATATTATATATATGTATATATCATGTAGATAATGAAAATGAGGTATCTTTCATATGTGCATGTTTGCTAGCAGCTCCATCCATTTTTATGTGGTGTTTCTCAAAGCTTCTCATATATATTATTGAGAAGAAACACAAAGACGAAGAGAGGGGGAGAGAAGAGATGAACACGTGAGTGAGGCGAATAGCTTGTCGAGGGAAGCACTGATTATAACAGCTCTCAATGGTCACATGTCCCGTTCACGGGCTGCCTTTATATTTTTTGTACTATTGTCTTCAACAATGGGTTTTATTTTCTTCCTCCTATGCCACTTATTTCTCTCTAAAAGACATGAACATAGCCTCCAAAAAAACATGAACATGTTCATCTTTGTTTGTACTTCTTTTTAACTCCAAATGAGAGAAGTGTGCTGATGATAACATATACATTGAAGATTAAATACAACTACTCTGAATCCCGAAAAGTAATATATGTCAAATATTACTTACTTTATAGATTACTTAGCATACATTTTCTTCAGGTTTTAGTGAAATCAGAGGTCGGAAGTCACAAATTTTCCACACGTTAAATTAAGACCCTCAGAGTTATCAATAGAGTGTCAGAACACAACTCTCAAGTTCATTGTTTTGTACTAACTGCAATGCACATACTTTTTAGAGAGTGAAGGGATGGCGGTTATCACGATGAATGGTAATTTAAAGCTTGTAATTCAAGTTAGAGTTTTATATTAGCGAATCAGTTAGTTGAAGTCGAGTCAATTTTATAACACGTATGCTGAACTAAGGCCGATCATGTGTTATAAACGATGAGAGTCAAGTGTACCCGAGCATATAATGATGACGTCAGAAAAATGATAAGAAATGAGTTATTAAAGTATGTAATAGTATGCCAGTTATTTTTTATGTATTTGATCGTAAAATTATTTTTAAATCGAATAACGCATTAAGATGCGTTAGATAGCAATTTGGGTGGGTTATTAATTACAGAACATGTCATTCTGATGTTATTGAATTTATTATATTTTATGATATTTTTTCATATTTTTGAATTTTTTTAAAATTTATTAAGAATTAGTTATTATTTTTTACTTAAAGTCGAAGTTGAATCAACTTTTAATTACAAAATTGCTACTAAAACCTTCCTTCCAAAGTTTCCCCCTCTCTCCCAATTGCTGTCGCCGACCTTTGTCAACGCCCAACCATCCCCCGACCTTTGCCACACCGCTCCGCTGTCTCCGTGCTACCATCGCCGTCCCATCAACTTAGGCAACCCTTCCCCCCACCGTGCACCACTGCCGAGACAAGCCCCAAGGCCAAATTAGGCAAGCCACAACCGACCCAAGGCTGCCGCTGACAACCGTCATTACAGCCGTCGCCCTTGCCCTCATCGTGATCGCATCGAGCTCGCTGAGCCGGTGCCAACCCACATCCCCAACCATGCCACCTAGCCGACCAGAAACAACAGAAATATGTCTGGAATATGCCGAAAAAATGCCGGAATGCGCTGGAAAACCCTGGATTTCCCAAAATTTGCCAAAAATCAACAAATTTTTGCCAAATTACTTTCGCTGAACCTGCTCAAATTTTTGACATCGTTAGGTGCTGAATTCAATTCTCTAGGCACACGACCAAACCCTATCCGTTGCTAATTGTCGTCGACGTGATATATAATTACCTCTGACTTAATTATTAAAAATTGATAATTATTAGTATAACATGTTAGATTTGATTGATTGACATGATGAAGTGCATTGATTGTGAATAAAATGAATGTGCATTGTTTGGATTATATCAAATAAATGTTAATGATCTAATTAGGCAAATTAAGCATGAGTTGTTAATTAATTGTAATGTAATTTAGAAAATCATGATGTGAATTGATGCGAATGGGACTTAGTAGTGTTAGTTATGATATTGCCAAATTCATTGGTTAGGGAATTTTCAATATAATTGTCTAACTTGGATTGTGAATGCTTGAGATGAGTGATTTATTTAGGATGTGTAAATGCATCATTCAAATAGTGGGCGTTAATTTTCAGATTTGATGTGTAGGTATAGAGTAGGAGCTTGCTGCCTAGATGCATGGATACAATTGGAGCTTTTATTAAGTCCATTTAAAACTCGCTTCTGGTTTAATCTTCTCTTCTATTGTGATTTGATTTGATAGGTAAACGAACATATCGATTAGTGGATTTATCGTATCCCACTCAATACAAGCCATTTAGTAAATTACATTTTCAAATTAATAACCCTCGAGGATGAGATCCTTCAAGTTTGTTTTAGAAAACTCAAGTCCAGATCATGATATGTTCAGGCCTACTATATTATAATCTCTACTCAAACCTATGTGTGTGTGTGTGTATAGTATATATATATATATATATATATATATATATATATATATATATATAGTTTTTCAGTTTTTTAGTGAGACGTGAGACAAAGGGAAAGTCAACTCACACGTACTATGGACGGGTGCACGTGCTAATCAAAACGGGTTTTGGATTGGTGAGTGGGTTGTTTCATTTTCGAAGGATCCTAACAACTCCACATTTTGAGTTCCTCAAACCCGAAGAATGTGAAGGATTACATGTAGTGCATATTTAGACTTGTGGATTTAAAAAGTACCGAATGCACCAAGCTGAGAGTACTTAGCTTCTATGTTTAGGACCATGAGTTATACGAAGGATGTGGAAGGCTTTAATATAATAGACTTTTTTAGCGTGAGATAGTATGAAATGTCGAGGCATAAGACCGGTTAGAATGGGATGTTGTTCAAGCTGAGGCTTATGACTCGTGATTACTGCCCTTATAAGTGATTCTAATACAAAATATATATATGATTGATTTGATTTAACATGAGAGTCATTTCTTATATGTCAGTTTGATTATTTAGTTATTTCTAGACTAGTAATACTCATTACTGAATTTTCCATATTATATATGTAGGTAAGAACTTAAATGATTGAGCGGTGTCAGAATTGTAGAGGAGTAGGGATGCAACACGCACACATATACCTGCTAAGATGGAATAAAAAATGTGATGTGATTAACTGCTGTGAATGGTTGTGAATAAATTTTATAATGTTTTATTGCATGGAATATTATGTGAAATTAATAATATGATCTATGTGATGGTTAATATTCATAGAGTTGAATAGGATGAGCTAATGGGGTCATGACCTGACTCAGAAAAATAAAATGACTATGATGTGAATGTTGTGTGAAAAATAATATGTTTTAGTAATGTTTTATGATTTCACCGCTATATATATATATATACATATATATACTGTTTGTTGTTGATAGGGTTATCCCTATTGCATTTTTATGGGAAATTTTATCTGTTTTTTTAAAAAATTGTTGCTTTTCTAAATTTTAATGAGTTGTTTTAGTTTGAGTGTAATTGCATATGATATCATTCATTTAGAATAATGTTAGAGTTTAAACATCTCATCTATGCATTCAAGGTTTAAATCACTATCTTGAGATGCTGAGGGTATATTCGAGTTGGCTTACCTTGAATTAAGTAGATTAGCGAATGGTTTGGTAACCGGTAGCATTTTTTGTTCGGTTTGTGAGCGAGCCAAATTGAGGTGTTACAAATAATATCTTTTAACTAATGACCATTTATCAAAAGATTGTAACCTTCAAAAAAAGGTATAAACATTTACCCAATGAATGTGTGAAATTAATTAATAATTTCTAGCATCCATATATGGGAGTTTTTATGAATGCCATTTGATGAGGTTGAGCTAAGAGTAGTGCAAAAACTTAACATTCCTTACACATTTTGGGGTTGATTATCAAGGGACCCAAAGTAATCTTTAGTCTTTACTACTGTTTAGTGTTCTATATTGAACCTGATCACCACTGCTAATGATAGAAACTTTGTCCCCATTCTTTTCTCGGAAGACAGATAGCTTGTCATGATCATATAATCATATAAATACATACAACTTTCAACTTACAGTCATAGGATCATTCCAAATGATCTGAGAGAAGGCATATTACAGGATCAAGATCATAACTCAAATGGATCCACAAAAATTAAACCAATTGGAGCAACTTCTACGTTAATTTCTCAAGGACCATGATCAATTAGCTTCATTCATTTGTAAGTTAAATGTTTACATGATTATTCTTCCCTTTCCTTAATCTTGACATCTAACTAGTTCATCATGCACATGCATGCAACTACGTATAATATTGCTTTATATATATATATATATATATATATACACCACCAAAGTATTCTGATCAGTATTCTTCAAGTACATTAGTACGTACGTTAAGTGATGATGATCTCTAACTAATACGTTGATGGATATCTTATAGATGCCTCAATGTGCTGCATGTGTACTAAGAATTATATCACCCCCCATTTAATGTATATTTAGATTATCATGATGGAGACAACCACAATCGACATACTTGGACTCTCTTTGAATCATCAGGTGGAACTGATGATAGAGACAAAAACCCGACTCATGATGGAGACAATCACAATCGACGTTGGAGACAACCACCGGAACTGATGATGGAGACAAAAACCCGGCTTATGATGGAGACAATCACAATCGACGTTGGAGACAACCACAATTTGATACCACTATTTTGCAATAGGATTCTGATATCATTGTTGGGCCCTATAGGCCCCAAAGAGGACTTGCAATAGGTGTCATGGGCTCACTTAACAATCGACGTCGGAGACAACCACAATCTGATACCACTATTTTGCAATAGGACTCTGATACTATTGTTGGGCCCTATAGGCCTCAAAAAGACTTGCAATAAGTATCACGGGCTCACTTAATTTAGGGGCTTGCAATAGGTGTCACAGGCTCACTTAATTTAAAAACTAGCTTAAGGAATATAACTTTCCTATTAGCCTATATACAAGTCAACAACAACCTCTATGAGTGATGTGGGATAAACTCAACAAATTCCAACCAAAACAAGAGCCGGATCATGTGAATTTGATAATGTTGGAGATATATAATATACAAGTAATAGAATTAAACTAATTGCACATTAACCATTCATTTTTATTCATTCACAATGCATGTGTATATGCCTTTACCCACGATGATAGTAGTCAAGAAATTTTGTAGTTTTTGTTCTATAGGGACCACACAGTACATCAAACAAACATGATAATACATATGAATACAATCAAATTATATGACATAGCTTTGGGAAAAGAGAAGGAAGTGTACTATGCTCGTCCTTTTGTGTTCTCTTGCTCAGTGAACTAATTGTTGTCCCGTGAGTATATATATATATATATATATATATATATATGAGGAAATTTCTGCTAGGCAATCTTTCCACAGAAATTTCCCTCACCCATAGCCTACCGCCTGCCATCCGGCCGGTAGCCCTTCCCCCTACCTGCCTGTTTCCCCCCTCCCGCCGCCCGTTTTGCCCCCACCCCTGTCGTCGACCGAGCTCTTCCCACTGTTTGGTGCCTTGGCCTCTTCCACACCAGCGTCACCTGCATCACCGTTGGCGGTGGCGCGACAAAACACAGGGGAGAAGGAAAGGGTGATGGAATTTCGTAATAAAAACTTGATTCACTCCCAACTCTTAAGAAATAAATTTTAAAAATAAAATACAATAAAATAAAAACTTGACTCGCTCCTGACACGAGTCAATACTATGAAATAAATTTTAAAAATAAAATAACATAAAATAAAAACTTGACTCGCTCCAGACTTGAGTCAATATTACGAAATAAATTTTAAAATTTTTTTAATAAAATATCATAAAATAAAAATTTGACTCGCTTCTGACTCGAGTCAATCATAGAGTAACACGTTTTCCTAATTTCAATGTAGGACTTAAAGTAGTTTTCTTAATTTCATGTACAAGAATCTCGTAATATTATAAAATAAAATAGCAGGTAGTGTTTGGGCTTGCTACTGTTGGAGGCATCCAAGTTCGACTTGACTCGCTCCCGACTCGAGTCAAAATTAATTTTAAAATTTATTTTGTAATATTGACTCGAGTCAAGAGCGAGTCAAGTTTTATTTTATGATATTTTATTTTAAATTTATTTCATAATATTAATTTGAGTCATGAGCAAGTCTATGTTTTTATTTTATGTTATTTTATTTTTAAAATTTATTTCGTAGTTTTGACTCGAGTCGGGAGTGAATAAAGTTTTTATTATGAAATTGTTATCGCCCTTTCCTTCTCCCATGTAAGTCGAGAGGCGAGGGAGGGGAGGAAATTAATGTAAAAAGATTAATGGCAGTTGGATTTCGATCCAACATCCACCAATGCATGCGTTGCCGAACATGATAGCGCACAACAGAATGTGTATATATTATATTATATATATATATATATATATATATATATATATATATATATAAAACTTGATTTCTAAACTTTGGCTCTATGCTTACACGTATTTGAACCATAGTTTGGTTTCTTAAAAGGCTCGGCCCTGATTTCTGCACCATTTTTTCTTGGGAAATGTAGCAGTTGGAGCCAATAGTAACCACCGTTGTGATGTATTCTTCTTCTTCACCTGATCCCCACATATGTATGTCAAACAGTATCTTCATATAACTTACAATTATTACCAATATCAACATTATGTATTAGTTTACCTTAAAATACATTATATATCAGTTATATATAGAATTAATATTCAATGGAAGTTAGAGGATCTTATAAATTATTTTAATGTAGTTTTAACATCTATAATATAACTTATTTTAACTTGTGTTAAGAAAGGAAAGTTAAAGCGATGCACAATTAGAATGGCTTCGTGTGTACATATATATATAGAGAAAGAAAGAAAAGGCACCAAATTATCTCCATGTTTCTCCTTTTCTACTCTATATGCATAAATTATTTAAATTGTAGTGTTAAAATTTAAAATTTGATCTCAACTCGGTATATCATGGAGTGGAGTCGACAGAAATGGACTCCCAGTCATTCATACAATTTTTCAATTAATTAAATAATAAAATATATAAAATTAGCATATATTGCTCTTTTAACACAACTTGAAATTAATAAATATATGATTTACATTACTTTAATATATTGATTTACTTAAATTAAAAGAAAACTAAAATGTTTTAATCACTATTATTAATCAATTCAGGGAATCAATATAACGAAATGTGTTAGGAAGTCATGATCTATAGAGTCTGATTCAAAAAGTCACAAAATAGAGTCTTACCACATCAGACCAAAATATATTGTACAACAATAATCAACATGCAGCTTACAAAGATTAATTTGATTGCACAGGACAGAACAAGCAGTATCATGGATAATTCTAGAGTGTGTCTGTACTGTAACAACATGACAAGGGTGTCTCTATTCTCAAAATTGCAACCATAAATTATGTTCATGAGCAATTAACAATTTAACATTGTAGGACATGTGAGCTAGCTTTCACTTGAGAGATCTGCAATTTCTTTGCTTTGAAAAGGGCCCAAATATTGGTAGAGCTGTCATCTCTTGTCTCCATAACAAACAAGAATTACCTTAATTTGATGATCAATTAGGTGCAACAAATTACATTGTTGTTAAGCTACATGGAACAACCTACCAAAATGAACTAACTAATTATGACAACATGACATAGGACAAGATACCATGAGGATTGCATATTTATAAATGTATGTATTTGGGCTTTTGGGCTGTGAAAGAAGATGAGATATGGTCATTGGTTAAATACTAAGGCCCATCAATGGAGGCTTTGGTGATTGTTAATTATCTAATATTTAGTTTGTAGTAAGTAAGCTTGAGCTTGTAATATATAGATATATAGCAAGTTGGTGAGCATCCTTTGGTTGGTGATTGATCATTTTTTGCTTCATAATTGCACATTAAACAACTAGTTATTGACTATATATATATATATAATAATAATAATAATAATAATAATCATCATCATATGGTCACATATTACAAAGTAGGAGATTCAACCAATCAAAATACAATAAAAAAATTACATCCTATATTCTCATTTAATTAGAATATATTTTTAAAATCATTGTATGTCTATAAAATATCAAATTATTATAATCTATTTTTAAAAAATCTCTTTTATAAAATTATAGTCTATGCATGCCATCATGCCAGCATACTGCAAAATTTGACTAAGAAAAACTTGTATATATAATATTGAGTTGGTGATTGATCAATTGTTTCATACTTGTTCATTAAACACTTAATTAACTAATAACTAATGTTTTAAGTTTGTCACATCTTGAGATGTTTCTATCACCATAAAATTCAACCAAAGGAAAAGGATCACAATATGTTGAGATTGGTAGCCTTGTGAATAATTGTTGCATCTTTGATTCCCAATTTGTCTCCTTAAATTGTGAAGTACTCATTCTCATACTTCCTAACTAATTGACAGCTAACAACAACATTAGGAGCAAGTCATAAAGCTTTCCACTTAAAATCTGTCTTTATTAGACTAACAAACAAGCAAAAGAATATTCTTGCCACTTATCCAGGAAAATTATGTCCTTATTCCATTGCTCAATCACTATGGGATTCATATAATGTATGTAAATATATATATATATATATATATATATATTATTATTATTATTATTATTATTATTATTATTATTATTAAGTACATATGACATGCAGGTTGTATTGATCTTGTATATTTGTCCTTTTTCATATAACTTGCATTTGCTCTTCTAAGCTCATAAAATCCTTTTATGCTTGGAAGACAAAATTCATGAAATCCCCAGGCATTTATTAAAAAACAAAAAAATTATAAATTAATTGTACACATAATTTTAATACTTTCAATTACTTGAATTTCTACGAGCAAACCCACGACAATAATTTTGGATTCTTTATAGAGGGCCCTTATATATTAGAGGGGAAGATTTCTTTCAAATTTGCTCACCTTGTTTTATTTTTGCTTGGAGGAGGATATATCTCATAGCACTAGGAGAAAAAAATGGTTTTTTTTAATTCTCATTGTTGTATTATGGGCTGGCTTGCAATTTTTTCATAGGAAAATGCCTCTTTGAAAAATAATGCACCATTTATTGTGAGAGAAGTCATTTTTGAAAAAAAAATAGAGAGAGGCAAAGATAGAATTCTAGGAGTGTTTATTTTTTAAAAAGAAAATAAAATTTAGGAGTGAATAGAAAAAGTGGAATAATAATAACAGACTAAAATTCCAAGTAAAAAAAGATGATATAATAAGAATAAAATAGTAGTTATTATAGTTAGTAATAATTTCTTCATAATTGTTGGTCAAAGTTGGATTACACGGTCGTCAAACTTGATAGAGGAAGCAGTAGCTAACACCACCACCTTCCCCAAAAGAACCCAAAAATCCGAACTTGTGTTGATTCAATCGATCTTATTCTCCGAAAATTTGATGGGCAAGTGCTTCGATCCCTACTCTAGCAGCTCCGATCCGGCGAGGTCCTCCGGCGGCAGGTGATGCGCGCTTGCCTCCCATTCCTCTCTACCGTCGTTTTTGCTCTTTGTTTGTGTGCTGCTGGTGTGGTTGAATCTCTTCTCTTTTTTGTCAGCCTTGTCGAGTTTCTTTTTGTTGTTGTTGTTAGAGCTCTGTTTGCGCTGTGTGTGTGGTTACTGTTTTTTTATTTTTGGGCTGTGTTGAAGTTGGGTCATGGGATTTGAAAGTGTTATTTTATGTTTCTTGGGATTTGGTCATGTTGGAATGGGGAGACCTGTGAGCTGTATCTCCTTCTTTGTGATGGAATAGAATGAATGTTTTTGTTGGTTGAGACAGTTGTGGGATTTAGATTGGTCATGCTTGCAATGGGTCTGCTAGTCCATGTTTAAATAGAGTTGAATTGGCTAGCTGTGATGTGATTATGCTAGTTTGTGTTCCTACGAATTTGATCGTGTTGATATGAGGGAAACCTTTTTGTTTTGGAAGAAAATGAATGTTTGTTGTTGTTTGTTACGATGGTAGGATCTAAGTTTATCATGCTTGCAATGGGTCTGTTAGTCTATGTTTATAATCTTCAACATTTTCTTGGGGCAAAACACTAAGATGAAAATAAAAATCATCTTGAGATACGGTTGATGAAGTGTTAACAAAACTTGATTCCTTGGCAGCAATAATGTTATAGTTTATGATTTAGAGCTTTGTTTAAGGGTTTATCCAAAATTTCTTGGGAGTGGGTAGGGTCCTGGGATATATGCACACAACATGCAGACTTTAGCAAGCAAAATGTTTTTTAACTTTTTAGTCCTACAACTTTTTTTTTTCTTGTGTAAGATCAAAATATTCTTAACTTTGGTCTCTGCCTCTCTGCATCTATCTCTGATCTGGAAACTCTATGTCTGCTACGCAGTCTTATAATATAATCTCAGTCTACAAAAAACAAACAAAAAAAAGAAAATTTTTTGGTCGTGCCGTATTGTCCGAAAGGATATATGTAGTACTAGGACTCATCGCAATTGGTTGACTTTGGTGGATGTAGGTCTATGGAATTGCAAGGCTAGTAAGTCTAGAAGAACAAGTTGTGTTTTCTATGTAATATGGATTTATCTGGCTTGGTGCCTCCTGCTGTTGGAAGAACAGGTCGGGACATGATGGATGTTGACAAATTGCCTGGAGAAATTAATGATATGAAGATCAGGGATGAAAAGGTGACGCTGATCCTCATCATGCTTATGGTCAAAATATACTTTTCTTTTAGATATATTTATTTAATACATCTGGTTAAGTGAAACCATGTTCTGTACCATCATTTTCATATGTATCCTCTTGGCAGGAGGTGGAAGCTACTGTTGTGGATGGAAGCAGCACTGAAACGGGGCATATCATAGTGACAACAATTGGTGGTAGAAATGGCCAACCTAAACAGGTATTATTTCTGATAACTCATGTTAAATATGATGAATGTTTGTCATTAACCACAATTAGTTTTTTTTATTTGTGACTTTGACTTGAAGCAAGAGTATGTATCCATAATTGCTACCTTGTAATACCGCATTTTATTATTATTTTTATCTTTTTATAAATGTGCAAATGTATAAATATGTGTACCTTCTTTTATTAAATGCTTTTTATTCTTTAAATGTGTGGACTAATGTGATGGGTTATCTGAGGACTTTTAGTAGTAAATAAGTAAGTGTTTTTCTGTGACTGGATTTGCCTACTCTTGCATCATCACTTGGAAAATATGGAGGCAGTTCATTCATTATCATAGGATTCCTTTTTCTTATTTGATTGAATACGTCGATTATAAAATTATGCTGCCTATATGGGGTTTGACTGCACTGATTCATTTTAGGTTTAAGCCTGTAAAATTTTGCTTGTTTATTTTCTAACCTACTCGTACTTTCCTCAGACCATTAGCTACATGGCAGAGAGGGCAGTTGGGCATGGTTCATTTGGCATTGTATTTCAGGTACTTTTCATCATAGGGTTACAGACAAAATCTTAAAATAGCCGGATCATGTATTCCTACTATGGTTTGTACATTTTCATTGCGTTAAAAATGCCGAACTTTCTTTTTATAAGATGGTATTATACGTTTTATATAGGCCAAATGCCTAGAAACGGGGGAAATAGTTGCTATCAAGAAGGTTTTGCAAGATAAGAGGTACAAAAACCGGGAGCTGCAGACTATGCGCCTTCTTGATCACCCAAATGTTGTTTCTTTGAAGCACTGCTTCTTTTCGACTACGGATAAAGATGAACTCTATCTCAACCTTGTCCTTGAATATGTACCTGAGACTGTCTATCGAGTGACAAAGCATTATAGCAAGGCAAATCAGAGAATGCCGTTGATATATGTTAAACTGTACACATATCAGGTTAGGGCTAATTAAAATGCAGTGTATTTGCGTCTTTTCACAATTCAGGTTGCTCATTCTACTGCACACATGCGAAACTCTGATCAATTATATTTCTCAAATACAACATGAATCTTTTCATGTATATTTATTTTCATAACTGGTGCTGCTTGATTCTATGTCGAAAAAAAGAAAAAAGTTTATCAGGTCATCTTTATTTTAGTGATCTGAAATGTAGAAATGCAATCTAGTTGTCTAATAGCCTTCTTTTTCCAGATTTGAAGAGTAGAAATTTTCAGTTGGTTGCACTTGCGAATGTCCTTAACAATAGAATCAAAGCTTCTTTTTCAAAGCGATTCTTGCATCCTCATATGGCTTGGGGATGCCATTACAATGAATATGATATTCTCTCGTTTTAGTATATGACTAGTATTTTAGCCATGGAGGGAGCTTTGAGTCCTTGTGTTTAGATGCCCTTACAAATGTTTATTTGGCAGATATGTAGAGCATTAGCATATATCCATGGTGGTCTTGGAGTTTGCCACCGAGACATTAAGCCACAAAATCTATTGGTAACTTTCATTTGCTGCATGAATATTCTATACGTTCTGCTGTTTTTTTCAAGCCATTACATGTTCATTTGCAGGTAAATCCTCACACACACCAGCTCAAACTGTGTGATTTTGGAAGTGCTAAAGTGTTGGTACTTACTTCATACTTGAGAATATTTCATTTTCCTCAAGTGTCTTTATTGTACTACAATTTCTAATTTTGAAGTTAGTATCTTTTATAAAGTAATAAATTTTTTTCATGGACTTGTTTAGGTCAAAGGAGAACCAAATATATCTTACATATGCTCTCGCTATTATCGTGCACCCGAACTCATATTTGGAGCCACTGAGTACACTACTGCAATTGACATTTGGTCTGTTGGTTGCGTGTTGGCCGAATTGCTTCTTGGACAGGTCAGTCTTAACAACAGTAAATTATGCCCAAGTGCTTGCATATTCTGAAACAGCTTACCATTGTTACTTCCAGCCTCTGTTTCCTGGAGATAGTGGAGTTGATCAGTTAGTTGAGATTATCAAGGTGGTGCATTTTCAATCTTGGTATTTGAAAATTGTTCTTTGCAACAATTTTAATTTTTTAAAAGTGAAAACAGTTTATTCTATACTTTTTTGTCCTTTCTGACAGGTTCTTGGGACCCCTACTCGGGAGGAAATCAAGTGCATGAATCCGAACTACACAGAATATAGATTTCCGCAGATCAAAGCTCATCCATGGCACAAAGTCAGAGTTGTTTCTGTGTATTGGATTTTTGCTTTGTTAACTTTGCAGCAGAATTTGAATATATGTTTGTTTTCAGATATTCCACAAGCGTATGCCTCCAGAAGCAGTGGATCTTGTCTCAAGACTTCTTCAGTATTCTCCTAACCTGCGATCCACTGCTGTGAGTAACTTTTATATTTTAGATTCCATGATTCACATCGCTTTGGCAAAGCAATTTCTATTTTCTAGCGAATGAATGGTATAAAACTTCCCTGCAGCTTGAGGCATTAGCGCATCCACTTTTTGATGAACTTCGTGACCCTAGTACTCGCCTTCCTAATGGTCGTCCTTTACCACCACTCTTTAACTTCAAGCCACAAGGTTGGAGTCCTTTTTTTTATGGAATGAGAAAACTTCTCTATATTTGTTTCCAGAGTAGCTCAAGATGTAAATATCTGGGAAAATGTTTATTATTAGAAGTTTAGGTGGTAAATTCTGTTGATTGATTTATGCCAAAGATGTGCTTTACAAGGGTACTGTGTAGAATTTATTTGTCATACTAAATTTTCTATTTGCAGAACTAAAAGGTGCATCATCGGAGCTCATAGGAAAATTATTACCAGAGCATGCTCGAAAGCAGTGCCCATTTCTTGGTTTCTAGCTGATGGTTGATCCAAGTTACCTGCCATAGGCTTGTCTTAGATTCTCTCTGATGTCTGTATGGGCTGTTTCTTATTAACTGCTGGGAAGCAATTTAAGCTGCTAGTTAGTGCAAATATTTCTCATCCAGTTCTTGTTCATTGTTTGACTCTGCAGTAGTGGTTGTGTATTTTGCTCTCTAAGAAATGATCTCTCTTTAAACCTTTTCTAATCTTTTGGTTGTGTTACTTTTTTTTTCACAAATGACTAATACTGCTAGCTTGGATTTTAAATGCAATGGCTTCCAATGTGCGCCGAAGCAATATTTTGGTAGAAATGTGTTATTTTTACAATTGGGAAATAATTTGCAGATATCCTGGCAGAATGAACTTATAGTTGTAGTTTCAGAGATGGAAGTTCATATTTCCTTTCCTTTTATATGTAGAGTATTTCTTCAGTTTTCATCAAAAAGTGAAGAACAATATCTGCTGTAAAATATTGTTGTGTAACGTACATAATGCTATAGTATCTAGCTATGTGGTAATTGTAAGTTATCTTCTTGCATTTGAAGGGTATAATCATAGCTCTGTGTGGACAATTCTCTGCTTGCCGCCGATTTGTCTCTGAATAATGTTAACATTTGCAGCTGCGCAGCTAGATTGGGCGTCGGACAGCAAGCAATCGGCTTCTGGTCGAACAGTTCCATACTTGACTCCAATAGCACAGTTGCAGAAGGCTTCTGCAGTTCCATTCTCCCCCTCCAAGTTGACGTTGGACAACACAATTCTAGTGCATGGGACTGTATTGCTGCAAGCAAACTTTATGGCCTTGGATGTCTTCGACGTCCCACTGATGTTTCGGTATGTCACCTGGCTTATTTCTACTGCTGAAGTCTGCAACAAAAGTCGATCATGAAGAACAATGAAGGAGCTAATTTGCAGAACAGCTAATGTCTTTGATTATGCTCACCTGATTTGTGCAAGAACGAGAATCACAGTAGAATTGGTCGATGATGATGGGATTTGCGACATCAATCATCTTCACATTCTCGAATCGCACGTTTCGAACATACCCGGAGCCACCCTGCTCACACGAAAGGGTTTGTATCGGATCAGGGTAACTGTTCCTTGAAGGTAATTGATTAGAATGGAAATTTAGTGTACATTATTCCTCACCTGCCAAGTTTTTATCCTAAGTCCGTTTGTTGTTTCTCTGAGCAGTGCTGTGTCCAACACCACTTTTGAGACTATATCTGTTTCATTGTCTTTCCCCAAGCTTCCTATGCTGTTCATTCACAATTTTAGCATAATCATCCAAGAGTAAGTAGTGTAATAATATCTCTCATTTCCAGAAAACCAATAATATTTCTTTGCCAAGATTTTTTCCGGACAAAACCCCTCTTCCTTTATCCGTGTCAGTGTTTTTTTTAACTGACTGATACAATTATTGCGCTATTGGAGTGTCTGACTTCATTCTGAAATTGGGGGAAAAATGAATTTACCTGATTCCATGGCCAGGTCCACACTCAATGTTCTTCATCCTGATGTTTGAAGTGCCATTAACCATGGATATGCAGTCATCACCTGTTCCAATATGCATTGTTTTAGTTAACAGTTTTGCGTTCCAATATGCATTCTTAGTATTTCTTTTGGCTTCTCAAATGGGGTAGCAAGTATCTTTCAAAGCCAAACTTTAAGGGATGTGCAAGTTGGAGAATAGTGTAAGACAAGGAATACCTGTTCCAATCTTGCAATTCTGGATGACAACATTGGTGGATTCTGTAAGGTGAATTCCATCAGTATTGGGGCTGTCACCAGGAGCTTCTACTCTGACTCCCATTACTTTCACTGATTGAGATCTGGCAATGGTGAAATGCATTTGTTGGCTGTCCTTGATGGTGAGTCCCTTCACTCTGATTGCCTTGCTTGACTCAATTGTCAGAGCCTGCAATAACAATGAGAAGGCCATTTCACGTATATGTTAGACAATTCCATCAATTTATAAAGAATTGGCTACTGGGTATCTGATAAATGTGTGCAGACATTAGGGAGGACTTACAGTGGGTGCACTTCTGCAAGGCTGTAAGAAAAGAAAGGCAAGTAAGATAAATTCAGAATTGAACAAAAACCAAGGTAGAGGAAAGCGTGGTAGGAAGAAGGTTTACATTTGCTTTGTTCCTTTTGCAAGATGCTGCCCACCATTTAGCACCAGAGCCATTGAGAGTTCCGCCACCTTGGAAGGTCACTCCTTCTAGCTTGGAGAAGACAAGCCACACCCTTGGATTCTTGGGATCCCAATTTTGTGGGTCGCTCGGCGCAACTATCGTTCCAGATATCTGTTCATATCTCATTATGTAATCATACAAAGATCTTGATTCAGTTTTTCCTGGCATATTTTGGATTTTGTATTATCGATTGGTTGCTTTATGGTATTGTTGATCCTAAACCCGGAAAAAGGAGGAGGGTGGTGTCAGGGAGATACCTGAACGATTAACTTATCGACACAAGGTCCTCTGAATCGAGTTGCATTAACCAAATAGGTTCTTCCTTCTGGTACCAGGAGAACTGACCTCTCAGTTGTGCAAGCTTTGCTCCATGCAGTTGAAAATGCCTAGAAAGGTATAATTTTCATCACATTTTTATGTTAAAACTTCATTGATATATAAGTAGAAAGAAATAATACTCATGGTAGGCTTATAAGTTTACAACCTGAGTGTCATCTGAAATTCCATCTCCAACTGCACCAAAGCTATCCACATTCACAACATTCCTCACACTGTGATCGCTGGTTAAAATTGGAAAGAACCCAAAAAATTTTCAACGTCGACTTCGCCTTCTTCATCCCAGAACTCCATCTCTTCTTCCATGGAGGAGAAGCCATCAAAACCAGCTGCCGGTCCAAGAAGCAAGAGAGCTGCAAGAAACATGGGAAGAGCTTTCATGATCCCCATATTGGATGGATGGTTATGAGTTGCAAAGTTTGATGATGATGATCTCCTTTGTTTATGCAGGCAACTCTTGCTGAGCTTATGGGTAAATCAAGGTTGGGAAGATGGGTTTTTGATTTTATAACAAGTTAGTTTGGATTTAATGGTTGGGAGTGGAAAAGAAGTGGGCATTTGTGGCTTGGCTTTGAAGGAGATGAAAGAGATGTGGAGCTTTTTCTACATGTGTAGTCTTTAAGTACAAGGGAGTGGCTATGTCCTCTGGATTTCCTCTTTGCTTTACTCTTCCCCAACTCCCACCCCAATGAGACCAGAAGAAGAGGGAGCCATTGCATGCTGTCATGGTGGTGGCAAAGCTACAACAGTAGTGTTCAATGTTCATGAAATGATGTCTTGACGAACATTGGACTGACATTCAACTCGGCTATCTTTGATTGCATTGCACTACAGAGATGGGCGGGAGTTGAGGGTGGAAGTTCTCTTTGTTTAAAGGGTTGTTCATGAGGAATGGTCTTGTCCACGAGAATGAGTAGCACAGTTCTTGCAATATTAGGTGAGTTATATATGTATGTTTTAGCCGTTACTTCAAAAATACCATTAGATTAGACATAAGCACATGACATTGAGACCGGGTGTAAATAGAGTCAACTCGGAGTTATTTATATTATTTTTTTAATTAAATGTATAAAATATTATATAAAATTAGTATATATTATTTTTTGAACTTATAATTGATAAATATATAACTTATATTGCTTTTAAATAAATTTAATTAAATAAAAACAAAAATAAAATGTATTTATAAATTTTATTAGTTGAATCATAGAAGTCAATAATAAAATCTATCGCTATATAATTTGACTCGAAAAATCAATAAGCACAAGTTAAAAACTATATATAGGCGTAGAGATGTGTGGGAAGAGTACCCGCAAATTATGAAGGTCTTTTCGTCATCATAAGTTTAAAATGGATGATAAAAATGAGTCTAATGCTATTAAATGAGCCTAATCTATCAACCCAATTTTAATTTCGTCTAACGTTAATTGCCAACATTGGAATGTCTGAACTGTGCCCTAAAGTCCAAAATGGGCCGCATGACGTACAAATGGGCCTAAATGACTCTGGTGAGTCCATTGAGTTAAACTTAAATAACTTGAATATTAATAAAATTGGCTCAAATTCAAGTGTGAGGAATAGGTATCACTAGGGTGCTGTTTTGCATGGCTTTCTTATTGGAAAAAGCTAAAATCCATGCTCCAAATGGACCTATGATGAACAAGCACTGGTCCCTGGGTGCCCAATTTGTGTTTAATTGATGTTTTCATTCATGTTGTTCTAGGCATAGTTGTGTTACATTTTTTGATAAAATAAAATTTTATTTCGAGAAATCCTAGAGGATCGAAGAAATGTAAAAGGAAAAAAGTTCTAAAGAGTCCTCGTAGAATTATATCTAAAAATTTAAAAAGAAATCACAATAATTAATAATTTTGTATTTGTAGGTTACGACTTCCAAAATAAATTGTGTTGTACTTTGAGAAATAATGAATATAGCTAATGAATTATAGTTTCAAATATTTTTTTATTTTATTCGTACCAAATGAAAGAGACGTACATACCAAAAAGGGATTTTAAAAAGAGACTTGCATACATGTTTTACAAACAAAATGTAAGAAGATGATTTATCTCTTTATCAAATAAATTGACTTGATAGAGTATATAATATTTTTGAAAGACGAGCTTCCAAACTTGTTTACTATATATAAGAACACTCAAAAAATAAATGATCTATATCTTCCCGGCAAGCTTCACAATGAGAATATTTATTAGTAAGATAAAATCTTTTCTTTTGAAGATTGCTTAAAGTCAAAATCCTATTTGACATGACCAATCAAATAATGAACGCATACTAGTTTATTTGGTATTTAGATCAAACAAAGGGTATGATAACACTCTTCGAGAGAAGTTTCGAGAAGTTTTAATAGCTCTTAAAAAAAATTTCAGTAGAGGATGATCACCCTATGTTATCATCCGCATAAGATAATTAAAAAGTATTCTTATTTAAAAGGCTTAGAGCTTCTTCTGTGCTTGTAGTATCAGATGTTAGGGTTTAAAAACTTTAATAATGGATTGAAATATAGTGTATAAGTGTTTTTTACAAGATTTATAATTGTTCGATGGCCGAATCTTTAGATGAGAGGGCAATGATTAAATTAATAGTCAAGTCAAGTAAACGTATTCACGTTATTGCCAATTTCATATAAACAATCATAAACTATTTTTTATCTAAAAGAAATATAGTTGTGTTACTTGTTCATACGTGTAATAATTTGATTAGGCTTAAATTGATGTGATTGCTTGATTCAACACAAGCAAGATTCAAAATTCAAATCAACTCGAGCTCGGTTCAAACTTGAATAATATGAATATTATTTAAATAGGCTCAAATTTAGACGCAAACTAATCCAAACTTGAACCAAGCAAAATCGACTCTATTCTCTATCAACACAGCATATCATGGCTCGACCGGCTGTGGTCATGGATCCTCGCCAACCTGCATCGGGCACGAGTCGAACTGCCCGACGGAAGAGCTCATCGGCCAGTTGCAGTGTCCATCTCTATAGCTCCCGGCCTCTCTTTGTCTCCGAAGAGTTAATATTTACTGGTTTTACTCTTGAGGTTACTGTCTGCACGGGATTCAATAGTTAAAAACTGGTATTTGCAAGAACTTGGAGGTAGCTCTGTCTGTCCATACTTGCCGATGTTAAAAATTTTTTATGTCGGATTAGAATCAGATTTATAGATGCTAATGCTTTGGTAAGGTTTGTTTCCTACTTTACAGCTCTTTTCGACTATAAAAACTTTCTAAATCTAATCGCCTTTAAACCCAAGATTTAGTAATTGGACTCCTCGGATCATAAAAATTATCAAAATATTTTTTTTATAAATTGACTAAATTGATATTTTAAAGTAATATATATTATATATTTATCAATTTTAAGTATCAAAATAATGTATACTAATTCCCTATAACTTTATATTTACAGAATTAAAAATTAAATATAAATAACTCTATAGCTAATTATTTACATAATTAACTATAAGAGTGAGGAATTTGTGATGTTTTTTACAATGCTCTTTTTTATGTGACCAAAGAAACCAATTTGACCTTTTTTCTTCTTTTCAATGCATTCTAAAATTGCAACGACTTCACTTGTCAACATTTTTATTTTGTCAATTTTTGGGTCGGTATTCCGCATAATAAAATTTCTTGTAGTGATGATTTAATGTATGGGCTTGGACCTTACATACCCAATAAAATGTAGGCAAGCATTACAATTAAAGATTTTGACTCTTTATAATTTTGGGAGCTTGCAAATTTGATTTCAAAATAGACTTTATTAGCTTTGTTCCTACTAGGGTTGATTATCGAGTAGAGGCGAGTTTTCTTTGGCTCATGCTTGGCTCATTTGATTTTGAGTTCAAGTCGAATTTGAGTTAACTTAATTCGTATATTGATGTTATTTTTTTCTATAATTTATATTAAAATTTAATTTTTAATTAAAATATTTGAAGTTTGACATAATTATGCATAAATGATAATTTCATCATGTATAAATTTATTTAATTTGATATTTTATAATTTGTTCTTATTTATATAAATAAATTTAAGATAAATATGATTAAAAATCTTATTCATTATTTAAATTATCAAGCTTCGAGTTGAGTCGAGTTATACAGGTACGAGCTCAGGCTTGAGTAGTTTAATATTGAGTCAAGTTTTTTAAGTTAAGTATCAAGCTAAGTCAAATTTAATCGAGCTTTGAAGAGCCCTAATCCCTACAAATGGCTCTTGAGTATTTGAGCAAAGTCTTTGTGTTGCATATGAATGCGAAAATTTGGAGCCTTTCTTTTTAATTGGATGAGGTCAATTGATTTTATTAGGGTATTTCTGTGGTATTATTTTAGACCCTCGAATCTCTGGTATTGATAATGATTCCTTAAGCCCTCCCATGACATATACGCTACTAATACATTTGTTTTAAAGTGAGTCCACCCAGTACATTAGCTGTACCATTAACGAAAATTTATTCTTTTTTGATGCAGTTACCTCGTGAAACCTAAATTTTTTGATACGTACAAATGTTTTTGTTGGAACGTTGACACATGATCAATAGAATGAAATAGTGTCTCTGATATATGATAAAATTAAAAAGGGTTAGTCAATTTGAAATTAAGCTCATCTAAGATGCATTAATAACGTAAGAATTGTAATGTAGCCTAACTTCTCCTAACTTTAAGACAAATTAAGATGACTTTGATTTTCTTTTAAAAGGAAACCCTTAAGACAAATTAAATGACTTTGATTTTTTTTTTAAGAAGAAACCCTTTATCCCAATTATGAGGTACAGAATTGACAGTAATATTCTAACAATTCAGTTCAAAATCTAACATAATAATTAAATTACATTTTTAAAATTAGTTAACCAAATTAAAGATTTATAATGTATTCTCATTTATAAATATAATCTTAACCCAATAAATATTAAATTTAGGATTAAATTAAATGATCTCACATGTGTGTGTATATATAGTGTAGAATGCAAGTGATGTATATTAATATTAAGATTGGCACATGAATAACATATACGTTATATGGTGTTCTCATCAGCTCTTTCACAAGCTACTAATGAAAGAAAGTAAATGTAAATTATTTGCATTTTTGGTTTGCAAAATTAGGAGCCAATCACAAATATACACCTCATTAAATATCTGTAATATTATTACATAAAATTATTAATCTTTTTTTACCGAGCCGAAAAATCGAAGTCATGGGGCGTGGCCCCACGAGGGGGAAGTGGGCCCCCCCCGAGGTCCGTCTTCTTCCCCGGACCAGACCAGATCTGATCACTCAACCCACGCTTTTCCGCCATTACCAGAGAAAGTGGAAGAGGAGGTTCAGGAGCTCCGTCCCTCCATGTCCTCACTCCCCTCCAATTAGGGTTTATCCTCCTCCTCCTTATTCGATCCCGACGAGGTTTGAGGGCGAGGATGCTGACCAAATTCGAGACGAAGAGCAACCGGGTGAAGGGGTTGAGCTTCCACCCCAAGCGGCCATGGATCCTGGCCAGCCTTCACAGCGGCGCCGTCCAGCTCTGGGACTACCGCATGGGCACCCTCATCGACAAATTCGAGGAGCACGAAGGCCCCGTTCGTGGCGTCCACTTCCACGGCTCCCAGCCCCTCTTCGTCTCCGGCGGTGCGTCTTTTGTTTCTCTTTTTATGCTATTTGATCTCTTCAAGTTCGAATCGGAATTTGGCTTGCTTCAGTTCCTAGATCTGATCGAGTTTTAGAAGTTGACTTGGATTTGCCTTCACTAATGTGTTGATCCGTCTAAAGATTTATGTTTAAGATCGTGTTGGAGTTGATTTGGGTTGTCTACAAGATGAAAAATTGAGGAATTAGACGTCGATCCGTCGTTTACTGAGTTGAATTGAGGTACTCTGGTTCATTTCTTTGAGTGTGATACGGAGGTAAGAAGCTTTCGTCTTCGATCACTGAATTGGCTGGTGGGCTGAGTTTTATGGAGTAGGGGTATGCATTATGGAGATGGGGAAGTGTTAGCTTTTTGTCGTTGTTTGTTGCTTTGGTTGTGGGGGTTGTTGTGATCAATCAAATCAAACGAAGCTTGTTGATGAGTTCGTTTAATTCATGATGCACTAGTTTGAAGTTCTAGTTTTCTGACTTTTTTTAAACATTAAAAGCATGCCTTCCATTGAAAAGGAAATAAAGAGCATGTTTTTACAGGCTATGCAACTAGAAATAGGTTTTATGGACATAAATTAATTCCCTATTAGTATTTTTTAAACCTGATAGTTTCTGGCCACCTCATGAGCATTGCTTTTAATCTGACGTGGAAATATTGTGTGATGAAGAAGTTAGCCTAAAATGACAAAATATATGCACTGTCAGTTCGCCTTTAGAGTTAGCAAAGTAATCTTGCTCGGTGTGATTGAACATGATTGTCATTTTTTGGATGTGCAGGAGACGATTACAAGATCAAAGTATGGAACTATAAGCTGCACAAGTGTCTATTTACATTACTAGGCCATCTCGATTATATTCGAACAGTTCAGTTCCATAATGAATCTCCATGGATTGTGAGTTCCAGTGATGATCAGACCATCAGACTATGGAACTGGCAATCACGAACTTGTATTTCTGTTTTAACTGGACACAACCATTATGTTATGTGTGCTTCTTTCCATCCAAAAGAAGACCTTGTTGTATCAGCATCGCTTGATCAAACTATTCGAGTCTGGGACATTAGTTCCCTCAGAAAGAAAGCAGTTTCTCCAGCTGACGACATACTTCGACTCAGCCAGATGAATTCTGACTTGTTTGGTGGAGTTGATGCTGTTGTTAAATATGTTCTGGAAGGGCATGAACGTGGAGTTAATTGGGCTTCTTTCCACCCTACCTTGCCTTTAATTGTGTCTGGAGCAGATGACCGCCTAGTGAAACTTTGGAGGATGAATGGTATGTTTTGATTATGTAGGTCTATTTCCTTATCTTTGGTTTTATTGGTGAGCTTTATTTGATTGCCGCAGGATGCACTTTCTCTTTCATTCTAATTTGGCATCCATGTTTTCTTTGCATTATTTTTTGTTTCTGCAATGAATGGAGATTGTTATGTTCGATAGATTTTTTATGGATTTTGTCATTGATTTTAATGTGAAAGCACGGTGGTACATAGCCCATTCTACTGTCACCATGCCCCTAACCTAGCTGGAAAATTCATGGTGGATTAACTTTGATGAAACAAGAGGGAAGAAGATCAAGTTGAATTATGAGAGAAGCTAACAACTCCAATGCGCTCTTCCATACACAAAAATACTAATTATTCAATCATTTTTCAATGATGAATGTCTAATATTTACTGACTAAAACAAAAAAAACCCCTAAGCCCAATGGATTCCATAACCATAATAAATTTTTTAGAAAATATGATTAATGTTGTTCCTGACACCAATTCTCCTCTATCCAGGTTTGGGACCCCCAGTGCATTCAATAAATCAGAATATAGAACACAAGCACTGGCAGAGTTAAAATCCCTAATAATTAAATTTTAGGGGCACACTAAATGAAGGTGCTCCTGCATTAGATAGAGTGTATCTTGTATTTTCGTGGGGGCATACAGGAAATGTACTAAGCTTTTTATATTCATTTACATTTTAGATAGTTACGTTAAAGTTGGTTTGTGGTTAAATATCTCTTTTGCATGCTCTAATATTTTTAATGTGCGTTGAAAGGATCATCACAATACATAAATGACCCTTATCTTACTACTTTCAATTTTTTTTCTTTTTTAAATTCAGATACCAAAGCTTGGGAAGTAGACACGTTAAGAGGACACACAAATAATGTGTCATGTGTGCTGTTCCTTGCAAAACAAGATATTATTGTTTCCAACTCAGAGGACAAAAGCATCCGTGTTTGGGATGCTACGAAGAGGACTGCAGTTCAGACCTTCCGCAGAGAGCATGACAGGTTCTGGATAATGGCAGCCCACCCTGAGATGAACCTTCTAGCCGCCGGTCATGACAGTGGCATGATCGTTTTTAAGCTGGAGAGAGAAAGGCCTGCATTTTCTGTGGGCATTGATTCCTTATACTACATAAAGGACCGATTTGTCCGTTTGTATGAGTTCTCTACCCAAAAAGACTCTCAGGTTATCCCTGTACGACGGCCTGGTACCATAAGTTTGAATCAGGGTCCCAAAACACTATCCTATAGTCCTACAGAGAATGCAATTTTAATCTGTTCAGATACCGATGGTGGATCTTATGAACTCTACAGTGTTAGCAGGAGTGACAGCGTACAAGATCCAAAGCGTGGAGTTGGTGGATCTGCTGTTTTTGTAGCACGCAATAGGTTTGCTGTGCTTGACAGAAGTAGCAACCAGGCTTTGGTTAAGAACCTCCAGAATGAAGTAGTCAAAAAGTACCCTCCCAATCCCTTGTGATGCTATATTTTATGCTGGGACGGGAAATTTGCTTTGCAGGGCTGATGACAGGGTTGTAATCTTTGATCTGCAGCAGAGGACTGTCCTTGGGGAACTGCAGACGCCATTTATCAAGTACATTGTGTGGTCAAATGACATGGAAAGTGTGGCCCTGCTCAGTAAACATGCTATTGTCATTGCAAGTAAGAAACTTGTGCACCAGTGTACTCTACATGAGACAATCCGGGTGAAAAGTGGTGGTTGGGACGACAATGGAGTTTTCATCTATACAACGTTGAATCATATTAAGTATTGTCTTCCAAATGGTGATAATGGGATTATTCGGACATTGGATGTTCCTTTGTATTTTACTAAAGTTGTGGGCAGTACCATTTTCTGTTTGGATAGGGACGGGAATAACCGCATTATTTCAATTGATTCAACAGAGTATATGTTCAAGCTTTCCTTGCTGAAAAAGAAATATGACCAAGTCATGAGCATGATCCGCGGATCCCGTTTGTGTGGACAGGCAATGATTGCATATCTTCAACAGAAAGGTTTTCCTGATGTGGCTCTTCACTTTGTCAAAGATGAGAAAACTCGGTTCAATTTGGCTTTGGAAAGTGGAAACATCCAAATTGCAGTTGCCGCTGCCAAGGAAATTGATGAGAAAGATCACTGGTACAAGCTAGGTATTGAGGCCCTCCGTCAAGGTAATGCAAGCATTGTTGAATATGCATACCAGAGGACCAAAAATTTCGAGAGGCTGTCCTTCTTGTATCTTATAACAGGAAACTCAGAGAAGCTATCTAAAATGATGAGGATAGCTGAGATAAAAGAAGATGTAATGGGGCAGTTCCACAATGCCCTGTATCTTGGTGATGTGCGCGAGCGGGTCAAAATCTTGGAAAGTGTTGGTCATTTGCCTCTTGCTTATGTGACTGCTGCTACTCATGGGCTTACAGAAGATGCTGAAAGGCTTGCATCGGAGCTGGGAGACAATATTCCATCTCTACCTAGTGGGAAAACTTCTTCACTTCTCATACCTCCTGTACCAATACTTTCTGGTAGTGATTGGCCTCTCCTTAGGGTTATGAGAGGAATCTTTGAAGGTGGGCTTGACAACATTGGTAATGCTAGAGCTGATGCAGATGAGGAGGCAGCTGGAGCAGATTGGGGTGATGAGTTAGATATGGGAGACGTAGATGGCATGCAAAATGGAGATATTGAGTCTGGTTTAGAAATTGTAGATGGGGAGGTAGATGGAGAAGAAGATGAGGGTGGATGGGACCTTGAAGACCTGGAGCTACCTCCTGAAGTTGGTACTCCAAAGGCCACCAGAAATTCCCACTCATCAATGTTTGTGACTCCTACATCTGGCATGCCTGTAAACCAAATTTGGATCCAAAAATCCTCTCTTGCCGGAGAACATGCTGCTGCTGGCAATTTTGAAACAGCTATGCGCTTATTGTTCAGGCAGTTGGGCATAAAGAATTTTGCTTCTCTTAAATCTTCAATGATAGACTTAAGTTTAGGCAGCCATTCATTTTTGCGGGCATTTTCCTTGTCTCCTGTGGTCCCACTGGCAATTGAAAAAGGGTGGAGTGAGACCAACAGTCCAAATGTCCGCAATCCGCCCGAGTTAGTTATCAAGTTTTCACTTGTGGAGGAGAAGCTTAAACCTGCATACAGGGTGATGACAGAAGGAAAGTTTGGAGATGCTCTGAAGCATTTTCTGAGCATACTGCATTCTATCCCCTTGGTTGTGGTTGATTCAAGGAAAGAAGTGGATGAGGTGAAGGAGCTGATTTCCATATCAAAGGAATACGTGTTGGGGTGTAAGATTGAAATTAAAAGAAAGGAAATTAAGAATGATCCTGTCCGACAACAGGAGTTAGCGGCATATTTTACCCACTGCAACCTTCAGAAGATACATTTACGGCTTGCTTTGATGAGTGCCATGACTTTGTGTTATAAAGGTGGGAACTATAACACTGCTGCTAATCTTGCCCAGCGGCTGCTGCAGACTGACCCTGTCAATGAGAGACAGGTGAAACAGGCCCGGCAAGTCCTGCAGGTGAGCACTGAGAAAAACATGAGAGATGCAAATCAGCTAAGCTATGACTTCAGGAACCCATTCGTAGTTTGTGGAGCAACTTATGTGCCAATATATCGAGGTCAAAAAGATGTGTCTTGCCCATATTGTGGGTCTCGGTTTGTCCCTGAAATCAAAGGGCAGGTTTGTTCTGTTTGTGAACTTGCCATTGTTGGGGCAGATGCATCGGGGTTACTGTGTTCTCCTTCACAAATAAGATAACTAAAAGTTTTTACTGGAAGAAGAATTGATCATGGAGCATTGCAGAGTTCAAAATTAGGATATGAGCTTTCTCATACCCTCTCCTGCGCAAAGGTATAGGAATCAAATATGGCTTTTCGCCCCCCTTCATCGGTTATTATGTTGTTGTATGTCTTTTTGTAGATTTTTTTGTCTCGCCAGTGTGGGCTCTTGTTTTTTCATTTGGGTGTGTTGGCCTTTGCTTCTTGTTTTACCTTTACAGATACATGTGAAAAACTTCATTTTCTCAAGAACTGGTTTACGAGGAGGGAGATCAATTTTTCATACTTCTGGGAACGAGATATCTGGCAGTGTTTCAGGGTACCGCGTACTACCTCCCCACCAGTAGGCAATATTTCTTATGCTTCCTTTGAACACTTTTTTGGATGTTTGTTGTATGCTTAGCATTATGTTCCCAGAAGAATTGGTTTAGTAGGTATGAGGAAGTATATATATGATATGTATAACAACAGATTTTTTGATTAATAATTTTTTATTAATAATATTAGCATTGAAATAGTAAATTGTTTTAATTACCTTTTGGTTTATGGTTCGAAGATTTGTACGTCTTGATCGGTTGCGGCTCCAATTTTTTATTTTTTAATCATATATATCCTAGATTAGGATCCATGTGGCCTTACTCTTTTTGGGATTAGATGGAAGAGGAAGAAGAAGAAGCGATCGTCGCAATTTATATCTTAGTCTCAAACCCTAGGGCATTGTACCTGTACCCAAAATCAGCATAGGGATGTTCTTTGTTTCTATTGTGAAGTTTTTTTATGCATGCTTTATGTTCTTAATTTATGCAATTGAGGTTTTTTTAATATAGGAATAATATTATATAATCTCATCAAATATAAAACATGCGAATGGGGTTTAATTAAACAAAGATGAATACTCGTAGCCTTTGATATTGTTGAGTTTCAAGTGAAAATTTGTTTATTAATTGATAAGGTTAAACAAAAAATCGACGTTAAACTGAGTTTTGTTCAAGCTTATATTCAAAATGTGTTTTCATTATTACTAATTCAAATACATAATGTAGTTTTATAAAATAAATATTATTTAGCTTTTTTTTAAGTGAAGGAACCATTTTTAACTATATTTTATGGTCAAATTAAGCTTTTGATGTTTCACTTCATAAAAGTTGAAATCAAATCAAATGATATAATCTTGAGCATTGTGTGCGCTCAAAATCTCCTAATAAAAAACGATGTTTTGTATGCTTACATAAAATTTGCTTCGTAACATGCGTCTAAAGTAATCAAAGAGTAAGATTGAATGATACTTCAGAATAAGAATGCCAAGTATTTATTCTTCATTCCATCATCCAAAGCTTTGTGTGTGTTGGGCTGTCATGGAGATCGGGCGGCAACGGGGATGCTCAAGGTGGCATGACAACCACATGGTGGTAGCTAGCGGCAGCGATGTGGCTGCCAGTTCTCGGGGCAATCTTATAAATTAAAGTTGACTCGACTCCGACTCGTCCAAAAAATAATAATTAACTCGTAATAAATCTTTAAAAAATCCAAAAAATAGGTAAAAATCCCATAAAATATAATATACATCATAATATTACAATGACATGATTTATAACTAATAACCCACTCAAACTGTTCTATAACTCCTAATAAATTATTAGGCCTAAAAATAATTTTACGATCAAATATACACAAAAAAAAATTGCATACTGTCATATACTCTGATAATTTTACTCTCATTATCTTTTCGACGTTATCATCATATGCTTAGGTGTAAATCCCAGCTTTGGGTTAGCGTATTACTCGCTTATAGTTTTGCCCAATTTGGGCCAATCTTGAGTCGGTTCGAGTGAGCTTAAACCAGACTAATTTTTAGAACATAAGTATGGGGC
Organism: Piper betle; assembly: GCA_033002965.1. Taxonomy (NCBI): domain Eukaryota; kingdom Viridiplantae; phylum Streptophyta; class Magnoliopsida; order Piperales; family Piperaceae; genus Piper; species Piper betle. The sequence continues at coordinate 78,572 of JAURVB010015102.1, forward strand.
CTAGATGGTCGTATGGGCATGTTATATTGGCTAAGTATGCCATACATGCAGATGATTGCTTGAGATAGGCTACAACAGAGCATGAGTTATCATTGTATACATGAGGTATAAAGATGATTTTTATGGGTTAGCTAGGGTTGTAGGCCTAGATTTAGGCCATTATAGCGTTTAGTATCTATTTGGGATTTTAGGGTATCTCATGTGCATGCATAATAAGGATTTTAGATCACCAGATTGTGCCCCTATGGGTTCAACTTGATTGAGTCATAAGTTTTCACCTGATTGAGTTGAGGATTCGAGGCCTATTTAGCTTTCTTGCCTTGATTCCCGCCTATAGAGTTACTTTTAGAACTCTAATCAGTTTTAACTTTAAACGCTCTTAATCTAAATTTTTCGTCCATATGTGTATTGGCATATACCCATAGGTGGTCCTCACTAGGCCACGAGTTGTCGGATATTTAGATCGTGTCACGTAGCAAGATCTGAGTGGTCCATGTCATCCATAACATTCCTCCTCTGATTTTCAGTGACTTTCTCACATTTTCAGAGTTTTCACTCCTAGTGTCGCCGTCAATTTGGCTTGCCTCCGGCAAGTCTCCAGCTCACCCCTAGTTACAGGAGCGACACCCCTAGGACCGCCTTGCATTGCCGCTGCCTGTTCGAGCCATTTTCTTGCCCTGGCGAGCCACCTCTCGCCGATCTAACCACCCACACAGGTTTATCTTACCGAGAGCTTCATTTTGAGTCCACCTATGACCACCGCTGTAGCCACGATCGCCTCTGCACCTGTGGCGATTCAGCCCTTTTTTTGGCCATTTTTCGGCGGGTTGGACTCCATCGATCACCACCACCACCATGATCCTTGTGGCCTTGGCCATTGATCCCAACTAGCGGCAATCCCAGCCATGCTGCCGTCAGCATTTTCCGATGACGAGCATCGCCCGCCCAATCAGACCTATATAATTGCATTCACATCCGTCAGCTCACGTTTGTGGCTACCTATTTAACCCAGTTCACCTGCCCAGCAGTCCAATGGTCATGCCCGAACCCGTGTCTGCATCCAACTACTTGGCCCAACATTGTTCTTTGACTCGGCTGAGTCAACTCGGCTTGACTTGATCGACTCGCTCATGTTGACTCAGTTCATTAACCGTTTTTTTACCGTTTTCGATAATTTGAGACCTCTTAAATTAGTTTAAATGCATATTTACATTATTTAATGTATTTTGACAATATGATTGGTTTTATTTATTTATTTATTTACTAGTGTTTATTTTTTATTTAGATATTTGTTGTATATGATGAGTGCTTATGTCATGATTTATTATTATTATTATTATTATTGATATATTTATTTATTAATATTAATCTTATTCATGTTTATTAAATTGTAAATATTTACTTACTTACTTACTTACTTATCTATTTATTCGCTGCATGTATGCTATTATTTATTTGTATTTAATTATATATTTTGAATTGGATAACTATGATGACTATGATACTATTATTATTATTATTATTCATGAGTAATTAAAATTAACTATTTATTTATTTATATATTTAGTAACATGAGTATATATGATATTTACTCATGTTTAGGCATGTATTTATATAGTATATGTTATTATTATTTTATAATTAGAATATTAATTATTTTCATGTATTTATTATTTATCTATTTATTCGTGTGTGTATGTAGTTATTTATTTATTATTTGTTATTAGTTATTTTCTTTATTATGCCTTGATTTATGTATTGTATGTTTAGTTGTAGGTTTACATAGTATTGTTTTTCTTATTAGGATGATTGATGATATGAGCATACAACACAAGCATGCATCATATAAAGATGACAGTATTTTACTTCGTAGTGGGTTTCGATGTTGGTTTTGGAATCCGAGCTCACTGTAGATGAGACATCACATTTGGAGCTTGAACCATAGGTTTGTTAGGACTCTTCTCACTTTTTATCGTTATACTCTATTGCTAATTTGATTTCTAGATCACAATACATGTTAAGTGGCTATTTTATAAGACCCCACTTAACACGGGTCATTTAAACGTATTTTACTTTCATGATTAATAACATTCGATGATGAAACCCCTTGAGTCTAATTTCGAAGACAAGATCCACTGCAAGTTGCATACAGGCCTATTATATAAATCCCTTCTCATGCCTATAAATGATTTTCTCGAGTTTTCTGATAGATGTGAGACAGGGGAAAATCGACGACCACATCTTGAGATAGGGAACATGTTAATCAAAGCAGGCTCTCGATTTGATGAGTATCTGTTCCATTCCTGACGGATCTTGACAACTCCACTTTTGTATTCCTCAAACTCGAAAAAGTGTGGAGGTTTATGACTACTGCAATGCCTGAGAATACTTGGCCTCGGTAGTCAAGGTTGGGAGTGGTACAAAAGATGTAGATGGTTGAAAGAAAAAAATTGATGTTCTTACACAAATGATAGTTTTTAATGTTGACAAAACATGAGATGAGTTAGAAAGGGGACGTTATTGCGTGAGGTAGACGACTCCTAATTAACACCCTTATGAAAGATTCTTTAAAGGAATATATAAATATTTTCATTTAATAGGGGGTCATATCTCCTATATAAGTTTAACTATTAATTATTTCTGGACTAGTAACACTCGCAACTAACATTTTTTTTATTATTATGTTGTTCTGGTGATCCTAAGTAGGTTTTGGTGAGAGGATAGATAAATACTATACACACTTGAACTCAGTGCAATTATTTTTTCTTACATTTTTTAATTATATTTGATGTATTTTGACGCGTATTTAGCGATGTCTTTCATTCTCTTGACACCAAACGGGTTAATTTGATCTATATTATCGATCGAGTCTTATAAACTAGCTGGTTTAAACATAACTTGACTCAATCACAACATTTTTGATCCTTAAGTAAACCAAAATTTAGGTGTCATATTAGCTATACTTAACCCTCATTGCTTATAGGTCACAGTTGGCCTCGACTAAGCACCTGGTTCATAAAACTTACTCAACTTAAACTGACGATTGAACTGACCGGTTCGCTAATGTAAAACTTTAATCGAATCATAGAATCACGGGTTTTACAATTGGGCTAATTGGGTGTGCCTGAGATAGAAAATTTTTCTGTCCCAAAGTTTAATTTGAGTTGTCCGATTACAAGAATGTCCTAAATATATTCTTTTTAAAAATAAAAAAAACACTAAACCCCGACCAGTGGGTGGCCGGGTGTTGCAACCTGCGGCCAGATCTGGCCACGCAGTCTCATGTGGGCGCTTGGCCGGCCAGATCCGGCTGCCGCTAGCCATGGTTGTCCCTCCGCCGACCTGGTGTACGGCGTGGGAGGGAAGTAGACAATGTTGGAGGGGAAGAAGAGGCAGGCAAGGCGAGGAGGTGGTGCGGCAGAGCGAAGGTGGTGGTAGTGCTGTAGTCGGCCTGGGTGGTGCGCTGGAGCTGCTGCATCTCCTTGTGGGCATTTTGGTGGCCACCGAGGACTTGGGAGTCAACCTTGTTGTCGCTGTATTTTTTTTCACTTTATCTTGCGGGCCGGAGTGACAAGTTCTGGCCAAGGCCTGACCGCTGTCGACCAATTTGGTCAGCAGCCCGGCCGACCTTGGCTGGAACTGGCTGCTCCGGTCTAGCCTGGCCGCTAGTAACATGCAAGAGAAGTTTTTTTTTTTTCAGACTAGTAGCACGACCAGATCAGACTAAGGCCAGACGGACCTGGCCGTCGCCAACCAGGTTCGGCTGGCCTTGGCCGGAACAAGCCACCGGCTACTGAGAAGAAGGGTCTTTTTATTTTGCTTTTATTAACTTTGTACTGTCAATTAAGCAAACCATATTAGAGTTAGGGCAGAACGTTATCGCTGCCCTTGGTGAGAGAAATTTTATATATTGAGAAGGTTTGACCATTTAAAATTTTTATGTCATTTGTATTTGTTTCATGTTAATTAAACAAATTTTTTTAAAAAAATGTATGATTACTTTTACAAATAATAGAAAATTTTGTAATTTTTAAATTTAACTTGTGGCTAACAATTAGTAAAAAGTTTTTTACAAAAAAAGGTGAGGTTTTGACACGTGAAAGGAAATTAAGCCTAAACCAAAAAAAATTATAATGCAAAAATTACCCTTTTAGTAAAAAAATTTCAAGTTGGCCGCCGCCGTTGGCAACCTTGTTGCTGGCCTTTGGCGACTGTGTACATCCACTTCTCGGCCAAGCCAATGGTGGCCAGATCTGGCAGCTTGGCCTAAGGTCCAATCGCCGAGGATGGCCATCACCTGCCCACCGTCCCTTGACGAGGGTATTTTAGATAATTAATATTTTTCCCCTCTTTGATAATTAGGCTTAGTTTTCCCTTCACTTAGTAATATTAAAAATCTCCTCGCCTTTTGTGGTAAAAGCTATACTGATGAAAGATCAATTAGCTTGAGTTGTAGCTAATGGCAAAACATAGGGTAAGCCCATTTAATTAGGTTAATAAGGCCCAGCATTATCATAACAAGAGCCCATTATGTTCGTCTCCCTCCCTCGACCACATCTCATGTTCTGCTCGGCTTCTTCTCAATTCGGATGACTTATCAGATTCCTATCTCCCAACCTTCGCCCTAATCAGGCGACTCTCCGATTCCGGCGACGGCGGTGGCGGTGGCGGGGGCGTCGGCGATAGCGACCGGTGATTGGGGCTGAGATGTTGACGAAGTTCGAGACGAAGAGCAACCGGGTGAAAGGGTTGAGCTTCCACCCGAAGCGGCCATGGATCCTGGCCAGCCTCCACAGCGGCGTCGTCCAGCTCTGGGACTACCGCATGGGCACCCTCATCGACCGATTCGACGAGCACGAGGGCCCCGTCCGCGGCGTCCACTTCCACGGCTCCCAACCCCTCTTCGTCTCGGGCGGTTCGTTTTTCTTTCGGATCCGTGCTTTTTCCGATTCAAATGCGAACTTTATTTCCATTGCCAGATCCGATCGAGTTGGAGATGTAATCATATGGAATGGCTTGTGCGTTGATCTGCCGCTAACCCTCGGGTTGGATGCGTTTGGATAATTTGCGATTGTAGGAATGAATTGGGTGGGGAATGTCTATGTTTGGTGACTTCATGATCCGTAGCCGATGCATTGTATTGATTGAAAGGGATTAGGTTTTTATGTAGGTTGCTGCTATTGTTGTGATCCATCAATGCGATTCTATCATTTGAGTTTGTTTGCTGCGTAATTCTCGTGTTTTATGTTATCTGTGAGCGTGCATCAGTGGTTAGAAAGCAAATAAGATTTGAAGCGCGGTTCTTGCGGATTATAATTGTTTCAAGTTGTTGTCATTTTGGTTAGAAAGCGAATAAAAGGCATGTTTCTGAGGACATGAAATTAGGTCTGGTGCCTTTTGATGAAAATTAAGCTTTTTCATGTGAAAGTCAGTCCCTGCTCGCTTGTTTGTATTTACTGGCCCGATTCTGTCCAGACGGGATGAGTACTTACTATAACCCTTCTGGCTTTAACATGTTTCAATTTTTTACTTGAAAGATTTATAAACTTAGAAAGGAAGTGATGATGCATTTTCAGTTGTATTAAAGCTAGAACTAGCAGACAAATCCTGCCAATGAGTGTTATGTTGATGTTTACCTCATTTCTGATCCTTGATTCCTCTATTTTTTGGTGGTTTAGGAGATGATTACAAGATTAAAGTGTGGAACTATAAGCTGCACAGGTGTCTATTTACACTACTAGGACACCTTGATTACATTCGGACAGTTCAATTCCACAATGAATCCCCCTGGATTGTAAGTGCCAGTGATGATCAGACCATCAGGATTTGGAACTGGCAGTCGCGAACCTGTATTTCTGTTTTAACTGGGCACAACCACTATGTTATGTGTGCTTCCTTTCATCCAAAAGAAGACCTTGTTGTATCAGCATCTCTTGATCAAACTGTTCGGGTCTGGGATATAAGTGCACTTAGAAAGACAACTGTTTCGCCTGCAGATGATATACATCGACTCAGTCAGATGAATTCTGACCTGTTTGGCGGAGTGGATGCTGTTGTAAAGTATGTTCTGGAAGGTCATGACCGTGGAGTTAATTGGGCTTCTTTCCATCCTAGCTTGCCTCTAATTGTATCTGGAGCAGATGATCGACAAGTCAAACTGTGGAGGATGAATGGTATTTTTAGATTATATGTGTCTGTTTCATATATTTTACCTTATTGGTCGAGTTCATTTGGTAGATCATAGATGATAGTGCCTTTTAAGAAGGTGATTATTTGTTTTCTGTAAATTCGCCTGCAAGTTTCTCTGTGCATTTAAATCCTTGTCCTTATGAATTCATGATCAGCATCTTCACCTGCTCTTCTTTGTATAAATTTTAACTGATTTTAGTGTGAAGTAGAGTACAAAATCGAGTCCACTGGCCCCAGGCCTGCAGCCTAGCTGGGTTAAGGTTCAAACAACAATGGTTTAGTTGCAAGTTATTTCTTGAATTTGTATGAGGAGTGCAGCAAGTGTTTGATTTTGTTTATCTAATTGCTTCAGATGATACGTGGTGGTTGCCATTTTATTATTAGTTTGTGGGTAAATATTTCTCTTGCAGTCTCTATATTTGTTAGTACTGGTTGAAATGACAGTGGCATTTCGTTAAAAATCTTTTTATTCTACTTGCTAGATTCACTACCATGGGTACTTTTTAAATTTCAGATACCAAAGCTTGGGAAGTAGACACATTAAGAGGACACATGAATAATGTGTCTTGTGTACTGTTCCTTGCAAAACAAGACATTATTATTTCCAACTCAGAGGACAAAAGCATTCGTATATGGGATGTTACAAAGAGGACTGCTATTCAGACCTTCCGCAGAGAGCATGACAGATTCTGGATAATGGCTGCTCACCCTGAGATGAACCTTCTAGCTGCTGGTCATGATAGTGGCATGATTGTTTTTAAGCTGGAGAGAGAGAGGCCTGCATTTTCTGTGAGCAGTGATTCTTTATACTACATCAAGGGTCGATTTATCCGTTCTTTTGAATTTTCAAGTAGAAAAGACACTCAGATTATCCCTGTCCGACGTCCTGGTTCATTGAGTTTGAATCAGGGACCCAAAACACTGTCCTATAGTCCAACAGAGAATGCAGTTCTGATCTGTTCAGATATGGATGGTGGATCGTATGAACTTTACATTGTTGGAAGGACTGACAGCATGCAGGAACCAAAGAGAGGAGTTGGGGGATCAGCTGTGTTTGTAGCGCGCAATAGGTTTGCCGTGCTTGACAGAAATAGCAATCAAGCTTTAGTCAAGAACCTCCAGAATGATATTGTGAAGAAAAGTACCCTCCCAATCCCTTGTGATGCAATATTTTATGCTGGGACAGGAAATTTGCTTTGCAGGGCTGATGACAGGGTTGTAATCTTTGATCTGCAGCAGAGGACTGTCCTTGGGGAACTGCAGACACCATTTATCAAGTACATTGTGTGGTCAAATGACATGGAAAGTGTGGCCCTGCTCAGTAAACATGCTATTGTCATTGCAAGTAAGAAACTTGTGCACCAGTGTACTCTACATGAGACAATCCGGGTGAAAAGTGGTGGTTGGGATGAGAATGGAGTTTTTATATATACCACATTGAATCATATTAAGTATTGTTTGCCAAATGGTGATAGTGGCATCATTCAAACTTTGGATGTACCTTTATATATTACCAAAGTTATAAGCAGCACTATTTTCTTTTTGGATCGGGATGGGAATAGTCGTATAATTGCGATTGATTCCACAGAGTATATGTTCAAGCTTTCCTTGCTGAAAAAGAAATATGACCAAGTCATGAGCATGATCCGTGGATCCCGTCTGTGTGGGCAGGCAATGATTGCATATCTTCAACAGAAAGGTTTTCCTGATGTGGCTCTTCACTTTGTCAAAGACGAGAAAACTCGGTTTAACTTGGCTTTGGAAAGTGGAAACATCCAAATTGCTGTTGCTGCAGCCAAGGAAATCGATGAGAAAGATCACTGGTATAGGCTAGGTATTGAGGCCCTCCGTCAAGGTAATGCAAGCATTGTTGAATATGCATACCAGAGGACCAAAAATTTCGAGAGGCTGTCCTTTTTGTATCTTATAACAGGAAACTTAGAGAAGCTGTCTAAAATGATGAGGATAGCAGAGATAAAAGAAGATGTAATGGGGCAGTTCCACAATGCCTTGTATCTTGGTGATGTGCACGAGCGGGTCAAAATCTTGGAAAGCGTTGGTCATTTGCCTCTTGCTTATGTGACTGCTGCCACTCATGGGCTTACAGAAGATGCTGAAAGACTTGCATCGGAGCTGGGAGACAAGATTTCATCTCTACCTAATGAGAAAACTTCGTCACTTCTTATACCTCCTGCACCAATACTTTCTGGGGTGATTGGCCTCTCCTTAGGGTAATGAGGGGAATCTTTGAAGGTGGGCTTGACAGCATTGGTAACTCTAGAGCTGATGCAGATGAGGAGGCAACTGCAGCTGATTGGGGCGATGAGTTGGATATCGGCGATGTAGATGGCATGCAAAATGGTGATATTGAAGCTGGTTCAGAAATCGTAGATGGGGAGGCAGATGGAGAGGAAGGTGAGGGTGGATGGGACCTTGAAGATCTGGAGCTACCTCCTGAAGTTGGTACTCCACAGACCACCAGACATTCCCAATTATCAATGTTTGTGGCCCCCACATTAGGCATGCCTGTAAGTGAAATTTGGATCCAAAAATCCTCTCTTGCAGGAGAACATGCCGCAGCTGGCAATTTTGAAACAGCCATGCGCTTATTGTTTAGGCAATTAGGCATAAAGAATTTTGCTCCTCTTAAATCTTTAATGATAGACTTAAGCTCTGGCAGTCATTCATTTTTGCGTGCATTTTCCTCGTCTCCTGTGGTCCCACTGGCAATTGAGAAGGGGTGGCGTGAGACCAATAGTCCAAATGTTCGCAATCCCCCGAGTTGGTCATCAAGTTTTCCCTTGTGGAGGAGAAGCTGAGACCTGCGTACAGGATGATGACAGAAGGGAAGTTCGGAGATGCTCTGAAACAGTTTCTTAGCATACTTCATTCTATCCCCTTGGTTGTGGTTGATTCAAGGAGAGAAGTGGATGAGGTGAAGGAGCTGATTTCCATAGCAAAGGAGTATGTGTTGGGGTGTAAGATTGAAATTAAGAGAAAGGAAGTGAAAGACGATCCTGTCAGACAACAGGAGTTGGCTGCCTATTTTACCCACTGCAACCTTCAGACAATACATTTACGACTTGCTTTAATGAGTGCCATGACTCATTGTTTTCGAAGTGGGAATTATAACACTGCTGCTAATATGGCTCAGCGGCTGCTGCAGACTGACCCTGTGATTGAGAGGCACGTGAAACAGGCCCAACATGTTCTGCAAACCTGCACCGAGAGAAACATGACAGAAGCAAACCAGCTGAACTATGACTTCAGGAATCCATTTGTAGTTTGTGGAGCAACTTTTGTGCCAATATATCGCGGTCAGAAAGATGTGTCATGCCCATACTGTGGGTCTCGGTTTGTGCCTGAAATCAAAGGGCAGAGTTGTGCTGTTTGTGAGCTTGCCGTGGTTGGAGCGGATGCATCCGGGTTACTATGTTCACCATCACAATTAAGATGATTAAAAGATTCTTTTTATAATCGATCACGGATGCTTGCAGTAGTCCAGATTTTGATAGGAGCTGTACCAACCAGTGTCAAATGCGGTGAACTATGACCGGTATTGTTTCTTGAACAGAAGGTATAGGAACACCATTCATACCTTTGTGCCCCTCTTCATCAGTTAAGCTTCTTTTTTTGTCTTCTAATAAATATTAGAGTTTTGTGTGTGTTCTTGCTCTACTGTTGAGGGAGATGATGGCAAACTTTATTTCTTTCTCAAGAACTGGTAGACAAGGAGGGAGAACAATCTTCATGATTCCTGGAATGAGTTAACCTATTGGGTAGCATATTTTTTACAACTTCAACCAGTTGTCAAATTTTCGTGTTTGCCTTTTCTTACTTTCTTGTTTGGGATGTTTGCTGTATGCATCGGCTGGACTGTAATATGTTATTCTGATGATTTTGTAGCAATATTTTCAAGCTCTTTTCATGTCTTTAATAGTACCTATTTGGAAATGTAGAATGGTTACTGCTACCTCAGCAAGGTTCTTACGAGTTGAATTGCCTTCTGAAATCTTTTATTAAGATAGAACTTTGGACTAAACATTTCAGGTTTTGAGTCTTGAATACAACCAAGGCCTCTCTGGGAGCAACGTATTAGCAGCAGTTTCCAAATTATTTAGTTCAAGAACTATGCTGACTAGCGAGTTTTTTGGCAAGCAATTAATGTAGTTGATTGGTTTGTTGCATACCCACATGGTAATGAGCTTTGATTGTTCATGAATTGACCTATCAATATTATTGCTCTTCTTAAACTTTGGCAGACTTATGCGCAAGTGTCTAATGCTGTTACATTTGTTCCCAACTAACTGATTTCTTCTCATGCCAAACTCGTGAACTGGTACAGACAATGACAAGATTCTAAACGCCTAATGAATTTTGCACGAGGCATGATTGAAGTTCCACGGAGTTGTCCACACGTCACTGTTCAGAGAGAGGTAAGATCCCAAAGCATGAAAAAAACGATAGGAAACAGACATAGTCCTTTCATGGTTTTGCAGCTATGCCATCTTGAACAGCACTCTATTGACTTGATGCTTTGTTCTTCCATGATAAACTTGTAGGATTGGGTGTAGGCTTCTTTTCTACATTTGTAATTTCCCCGTTGTCATTTGATAGACACCACTTTCGGCAGATACGTCCGTAGTTATAATGTTGTGATTGACTTTGGGTAACATAGTAATTACCAGCATTAATTGATAACCTACTTGATCATGTCACTGCTGCATCCATGCATGGCAATATTGCTGGTCATATTAAGTTGACATTTTTTGTCAAGCTTTAAGCTTTTTGATGACTTTGCAGACTTAGTTATACAAGTTGATATGAACAAGTTGCCATGTATTGAATGTGGCAATGGAGAGAAAGTCTTCAAGAGCACGGCTCACACTTCGTTAAATTTGGCCTACAACCAGCTGCAATCATGGTGGAAGAAGAAACATTGGCTTCTTGTTCATGAACTGTACACATACGATCAGTCCCATCTATGTTCTCACTTAACTACCAAAACTGAAGAAAACAATTGGGTACTCTGTCCTAATTCTTGAGCTGGAACAAGATGCATCTCCCTTCATCACATCCCACTGAAACTTTCCCTCTGAAAACCTAACCATTGACCTAAAGCTCGTCACCACAAAAAAGCTTGTAGCAGTTTCTTTAATGGAGGCTTTGGATTCTAGTGCTTCCATTCTCTTCACGTCCATGATTCATCGGTTGTTGAAATTGTGAGGGAAAGATCCTCAATATGCCATCATCATACGTGATCAGATAAGCCATTTTTTATATCCATTATTCTAACTAAACCATATCTTAGAATAATAATATACATATACAAAAAAGCAACGTATTCCGTCCAAGTGCAAGCAAAGTTTGACACTTTAAACTCCGATCTTCATTGGAACTTACTCAACAACTAGAAACAAGGTGACCCAGAAAATTTAATATTATAGTTTTCATATTATTGTAACTGATCGTACTCGAAATCCATTGTTTAATTGTTCATCTTTGTTTACTTTCGGGCCTATCATTGCCATTAAATTAATCTGCTCCTCTTACTTCAACTTCACTGTATGGTGACAAGAACCTAAGATCAAGGGTCAACTCATTTGCAGTATAGTCGTAAGAGAATAATGCATGCAGAGAAAATTATTTTCCAGCTTTTTTATTTTTCTTCTCTTCAATTCCAAGCAGCTAGCAATAGCTGTTTCTTTGCCATATTATATGATGTTTCAAGATTGGTGTAATTAATTATGTGCATGGCTTCTTCAGATCTTATTAACTTTTATCTTTTTGATCAGTTTCTTATGGTACTAACGTAGCAGAATTTGCATATTTCTAGTGTGTTCTATACATGAATGACAACATCACTTTGTTATTGATGTAAATCCTTGGTGTCGTTTTGTACCAAATGCATTGAGATTGAACTTTTAGTTATTTTGTGGCCAATCCAAAACCAACAAAGTATTTGGGCTAATGTTCTTTTCTCTCATCTTATCTCTTCCGTTTCGATCAAGTAATGAATTGATATGGGAAACAACTACAACTAAATTAGTGTAAAGATATAACGATGATGACCATGTTAAAACTTTATCTCAGTAAGAATTTGAGAGTCACATCAAGAAAGGCATTCGGTTTTTTTAAAAAATATTGGGTCATCGATTAAAATTAAAGGGCACAAACATAATAAATAATATAGAAAATCTACGATCTCCGCTTGGCTTAGAAATTAGGGGAATTAGTTAGTGAAAAAATATACATGTGAATAATTAACAACAAAGAGAGTATATATGTGCTTAATTATACTTAATCAGTTATGACAACATGCCTGGTCTTTTAACTTAGTAATTGAGAATTTTCGCTATCAAAACATTATAAAACTGGTATAAGTCATTTTCGTCGAGATGATTTATAAATAATCTGATTTTCTCCGGTTAGGGTTTCGCCCTCGATAAAAAGACATGAGTGAATTGATTGAGCTACATTTCCATACATCATAATTTAGGGTTTTTTTTTAAAAAAAACCCCTATTGTTTTATTTTGAAAAAAAGTCAAATATATAGATCCCAATGTAGATCCTATTGATCTACAATTCAGATGGTCAAAATTAGATATGCTAGCTAGCCAACTTCTAAGCAACATTTTAAAACAATGTCAATTCATGTTATTTATAATGAGCTAAATGTAAGATATGTTTGTTAATTACCTACATAGTAAACTCAAGTTGAAGAGAGGAGGAAAATCAAGTTGGACACTCAAACACCATGTGGCTTACACCAAGCTTCAATTATTTCACATGAAAATAAATTAAGGAAGAATTGTATTAAAACCAAGATGTGGCAAATGCGTGCATGATATATTTATTTTTTATTCCAGAAAATATTGTATTTTTTATATATAACAAGATAGTGAATTGGTATGAACTGTGAAAGATGTTTTCAGCTTATAAGATAAAGAATATTTCATTATTTTTTGGAAGAAAAAAACCAATATTTCATTATTAGAACTGGTCTATATATATGACTTTAATATTTTTGTATATGTACATGTTATACTTGTATGCTAGATTAATACTTATAGTCATGGACAAGACATAGGAGATATTAAAATGATGAAAATTGCCTTTTGTTTTGTAGTGATCTTAAGATAGAATAACTTGTGTTGTCACTAATAAGCCCTTTTAATTACCTTGAGAAAAAAAGCCTCTTTACTTTAAAGTTTTTAAGTGGTAAAAATATATCCATTAATAATTTAATTTTTTAGTAATTAATAAATACTACCACACTCATACATTTCATTATATTGATTGGATCTTGTAACAAATGAAAAAGTTTGTATAATTCTTTAGAGCCTATTATTTTCCAAAATACTTGTGATATATATGATCGGGTGCCCTTTTTTCGATTGATTAAGCTGATAAAACTACCTCTTTTTATTTTTTTAATGTTACGGATTGAGAATTCTATTTGTCACTCAACCTTTTGATTTGAAAAGATTTGTAAGCCAAAAAAGGGTTTTTACCCTATGGAATCCCATGATAAAAGCTAATAATTATGTGACAAATTTGAATTTATTGACATGAAATTTGTCACGGCTATGTATCGTGACAAAACTCATTTTCTTCCTAGTGATTTTTGACTGCACTTCTTGGCTTGGGAATTAATATACCCGTCAATGGCGCGGGCTAAGTAACTAGCATTAATTCAGAGTGGAGCATAGAAATTAATTTGGTGGTTGGTGAAAAAAATTAATGAAAACTTGTGTGAAGTGGAGCACATGAGTATCACTCAAACTTGAGCTTATGCTTAATTAGCACCCAACAAATTTGAGTATATACAAAATAATGATCACATATATAATATGGACTTTAGATATAGTAGTATGAGATTTGATTAATAATGTTCATGTACAAACCATGAGTGAGCAAACCAAAAGCATGAGACAGATGTTAGGTTGCCATACAAAAAAAATTGGTTTGGTGGTATTCTGGTTAATTCCCAGCCATGATAATGTTTATCTTTTCCCTCTGAAAGCAAAGCCTGGTACACCAAATAAGCATGTACACATTATACAAGTCAAAAGTAATGGTCTCTAGCTGGTCATGATATAAAATGACAAAGCAAAGTCATACTAATTGATATACAACTAACTAGTTCTTTGATAGATATATATTGTGTGTGTGTGTGTAAAAGAGAACATCAAACAAAGATTAATTGGCTGTTTAGAGTTGATCATATTGATTTTAATCATTAGTGTATGCCCATAGATTAAAGCCTTCAAAAGTTGTTTTAAATGTGATTTCCAATGTATCATATTCATCAAGATCATTGTCCATCTAATTAATCCTGATTCCATGTAATATGAATTGAATTACATTTGATATATGCAACAGCTTGTTTGTGTGCTCAAATTTAAGGTTATATCACTATCCTACTCCACCATTTTAGGCCAAATATCAAATTACACAACATTTATATTTATCATTTTTCTTGGTTGCATGTTAATATAAGCAACATTTTGTATGTACAAGCAATATTAATAATTGAAAAGTATTATCAAATGATATTATCTGATTAGGAATTTTACCAAGCTATATTGTTGCTATTATTATACTATTACAAAGAAAAAAATATATATCAAGATGTCATTGCCCATGATGCCACGTATATAATTGGAAAAAAATAAACTAAGAGGAGAGAAGAAATAAATTGATACTTGATCCTCAGTACAAAACAAATAAGGAAAAGGGCTTTAATAAGAAAGATGGAGGAAATTTTAATCTTAATATAAAACTAAGGAACATTTTATTGACTTTATTTATTTATGTAACATGATATAGAATTTTATAATACATAATCACTCTCTTCTTTTATATGCATAAATAAATTGATGCGAATACTATATTTCAAACTTAAATAATTTATATAATATATTATAGCTTTTAATAATGTACAATTACTCACTTCCTTTGATTCGCGCATATTAATAAATATTTGTATTATTTTTTCTGTCTCATATAGCGCAGTTAAGCCACTAATTTCACTTACTAAGGAAATGCCACCAGAGTGCATGTATTAAAACAAAACAAAAGTTCCTGTTAATTACAATAACAACATCATCATGGCTTAATAGATTAATTAAAAAAAAGTCTACAACAAATGAACCATTTGACTTTGTTAATATATGAGTATATACAGCCTATTTGACTTTGTTAATATATGAATATATACAGCCTATGTCCTGCTATTATTGTCACCAATGTGACATTTACATTAGAATAAGAAACTACATTTGTTTGTCAACACTTGGTAGTTGATGGTGTCATTTCTTTAACTATATTGGAATTTAGGGTAGTTTCTCTGTACAAAGAACCTTTGTTTGTGCCTATTTCAACGACAATGTATACGTCTATAAGGAGAAAAGATTTGCTATAGCATTTGCTACAACAAACATCCCATAGCAGCTTTTTATTGGTGTGAATCACCGTAATTTATGGAATGTAACTGCTTATTGCAATTATATCTTTCAGATTCTATAATTTATGATGATTTACACCGGTTATAAGGCTACTACACAGAGTTTGCAGTAGCACTTGTTAGAGCAAATCTTTTCCCTTGTATTAGAGGCTCTGATGTACGAATCGGCCGATTCTGCATGGAATCGGCCAATTTAAATCGGATCGGCATCGCGCCAATCCGATTTCGGGGCCGAATCGGTCTCCGAATCGCCCGGGTTCGGCCAATTCCGACCGATTTAACTCGGAATCGGAATCGGTCGATTTAAATCGGAATCGTTTTTTTAGGAAATTACTAAAATACCCTAGGTATGATTTTTATTAAATTATTTAAGCATGGGTAAAATGGTAATTTGGATTTTAAAAACCTAAAATCAAACCCGCTCCCCCACACCGCCGCCGCTCGGCCGCCCGCCGCCTCCCCGTTTCTGCCCTCCGCCGTACGTCCTCGACTCCGGGCTCGCCGCCGACCTCGCAACGTCGCCGCCAACGTGTGGCCGAACCGAATCGGGCTCTGACGCACGAATCGCCGCCGACTCCGCCGCCGAGTCTGGGCCGCCTACTGTTCTTCCGACCGGGCTGTCGACATCGCCGCCATCAGACTCACCGCCGACTGGGCCGTCGGCGGCGGCGGGGGGTAAAGAGCGGATGGTGGCATTCTCATAATTAAAAGTTGACTCGAGTCTAACTCGAGTTAAAAATAATAATTAATTCTAAATAATTTTAAAAAAATCTTAAAAATATTTAAAAATATCATAAACTATAATACACAGAATAATATCAAAATAACATCAATACCTAATCTTAATATATTTATATTATGAATTGTCAAATTATTATATATGACCGATTAAACTAATTTGGACCGATTCAACTGAACCGATTCCTCGCCGATTCAGACCGATTCCGATTCCGATTCCGACTCCCAGGAAAACCGATTCCGATTTCGATTCCGATTTCGATTCCGATTCATGCAACCATGATTAGAGGAGCCTTACACATACAAACCTTGAGCAATTATGCATTAATCCTCCGTTTTCTAGTTCTCTATCTAGTAATATATATATTTATCTTGTTCTTGTACAAATAAGTAATGAATAGATAAGTAATGGCATTTAAAAAAATAATAGAAACAAAATAATGTTAACGAGATTCTTAAGGTAAGTATTTTTATAGTTTGAGTAATTTTGTAAACAAAGTAGGGAAGGCGCGCCGCGCATTGAAGTAGGGGTGCTAATTGAGCGAGCGAGCCGAACTCAACAACATATGTTTTAACTCGGCTCGAATAGTTCGAAACTCGTTCGAACTCGACTCGAGATCGAACGAGTTTTGGACATGCATGCTCGAGTTCGACTCGAATATTTTTCATGTGTTTGAGCTCGAATATACTTAAACTATTTAATTTTTGTGAGCTCGTTCGCCCTACTCATTCGTTAGCTTGAAACCAGCTCGATTAAATGTCAAAAGTACCTCACTTGAAAAAAAATGAGGCCAATGTGGTTTAAACCCACAACCTTGAAGTCATTAAGGTGAATACTTACCATCTCAACTATCTTACTTCTTTGTAATTATATTTCATATATATATATATAATATAATATAAAGACTATATTTTTATATTATTTTATCGAGTCGAGTTCGAGTCGAACTACGAGTCGAGCTCGAGTCGAGTTCGAGTTACAACCGAGTCGAGTCGAGTCGAACACGACCTTGCTCAAACTCGGCTCGTAAGATTTGAGTTCGAGTCGAGTTCGAGTCGAGCATTTAAATGTCGAGTTTCGAGTCGAGTCAAGTCGAGCCGAACGCTAAATGCTCACGAGCTGGTTCGCTCAATTAACAACCCTACATTGAAGTTGATAAAATCAAAGTAATTAAATTGAATTTAACAATTTGGTGTTGTTTACCTTTCAACGAAATGAGATTAGGAAGGGATACTTGATTGGAGTGTTAAAGTTAATAACTCAAACTGAACCGGGTTTCTCAATCTAGATCCAAACGTTTAAATGTAGCTCAGCTAAACCTTTAGGATTTAAAATTAGATACCAAATAAAATACTTAGAACCAAAACCTTTTTTCTTACTTTTATACAAAATTTTTTAAAAAAGTAATTATATCTCAACCCCAATGAATGAATGCTGGTATTTCACCACCTCCTGATTATGTTCAAGCAGTAAAGATAGTCAAAGGTATCATCTGTGTATCATCTGTGAATGTTCAAAAGGCTCCTTGTTTGGAAATGGGGTTAAAGCAGTAAAGAGGAAGGTATCATCTGTGAATGTTCAAAAGGCTCAAGTGTTCCTTTCAAGTTTCAACAGTCCTACTTTTCAATTTTCTGTACTTATAAATATTGGAAAACCAGAGTAGAAAGATGCATTCATGTTTTGTCACCTCCCACTTAACATACATAAAACCACACCAGCTTCCATTTGCAGGCCTCAGCTCTGAGCCGAGTGAGGTCTCTTCGTTGTCCAACCTTCCAAGCATTTTTGCCTCCTCAAACATCTCAACCTCTTCTCCTAGTATACATTTTTCTTGGTGCCAACTAGTTGCAGCAATTCTCTTGCCTTCTCTCTTTCTCAAGGTTTGCTCCTGTTTTTCTCCTTGGATCATGTAACTGCTTGTTCTTTTGCTTGTATCTCCATTTGGGTCTCCGCAAATTGTTGTCTTTCTTAGAAAAGTCTCTGTCTTTGATCATGTAAGTTCATCTCTCCAATTGTGTATGCTCCATTCCAGTTTACCGTCAAAAGTTGAGTCTTTGCCTCTGTCATCTAGGAATGCTCGTTTTTGTTGAATCGCTGAACATGGGTGCTCGCTAATTTCTCTTCCCTTCTTCTCTTAAGAGTGTCCACCTATATTCGAAGCCAAATCTTTTGTTGTTCTGACAATGTAATTGGTGTCCCCTCATGTGCTTTGGTTCTTGTACAGAAGTCAGTTTCTCCATTGATTGAAACAAATGGATCTGAAGCAATTTCATATCTTGCGTTAATTGTTTGAGTCCTAATCCAATGGAGTTCTCTCGCTAAGATACATCTTTATATGTTGTCCAACTTTTGGTTTTGTAGCTTGGGAAGACATGGAGTTCAAGTAAATAAGGCTTTACTTGAAACTTCCTTCTTTCCATTTACCATTCTAGATTCAACTAATCAATTCTTTAGCCAAAGCATTCTTTGTAGTATTTTTCAGATATGTAGCATACATAAAATACTCTCAAAGATTTTATATTTTGGACCATTTCTCGGTCACTTACTAGTAAACAATAATGATCCGAAACATTCTACCTTTCCCTTGTGTCAAACTCATGATTTTAAGTTCATCTGCCCATATTTTTTCCAAAATTCTGCTGGAAGAAATGCAAGTATAGATGTTGTGAAGACCTGTCGAGTATCAAGTTTCCACAGGTTGATCAGTGTGCTGGTCTGTCTTTTCATCTCCCTTTTTCTTTTCTCTTTTTCTCCCTTAGCTGTAGTCCTTTGTAAAGATAATAAAAATGGAAGAAACATTCGTGCCCTTGCGTGGGATCAAGAATGATTTAGTAGGCAGGTCGAAATGCTACAAACAAGACTGGACAGGCGGTTTTCGTGCTGGTATCAGGTAACTGTTATCATATTTTGAAAAAATTGATGTTGTCACAATCATATTGACTCTCTCAATATATTCACTAACATCACATATTTATGATTTCAGGATCCTTGCTCCTACCACTTACATATTTTTTGCCTCTGCTATTCCAGTGATTTCATTTGGAGAGCAGTTGGAGAGAGATACAAGTAAGAAATCATATTACTCTACACACAGCACTGTTTGATCCTTGTTGTTTATGTTGAAAATTCTAATGAATCCATTCTTTGTATAATTGTCTTCTTGGTGTAGATGGTACTTTAACCGCTGTCCAGACGCTTGCTTCTACTGCAATGTGTGGTATCATCCATGCCATTTTCGGAGGGCAACCTCTCCTCATACTAGGAGTGGCTGAGCCAACGGTTCTTATGTACACTTTCATGTTTGACTTTGCCAAGGATAGGAAAGATTTAGGTCAAAGGTTGTTTTTGGCTTGGACTGGATGGTAAGATGAAGCTTGATGTAAAAACTAGAAAATCTTACTGTTGGTTCATATTTTTGCTCATTCAAGCTCTCCAATTATTTTTGATTCCAGGGTTTGCGTATGGACTGCTTTCCTGCTATTCTTGCTGGCCATTTTGGGTGCATGCTCCATTATTAATAGGTTTACCCGAGTTGCTGGTGAACTATTTGGTCTGCTTATTGCCATGTTGTTTATGCAGCAAGCTGTTCGAGTAAGAACCATTTTACTGTGATTGTGTCTACAGCTTTTATTTCCAGTTTTGATCTATGGTTTTAAGTCTATATACAGTTTGCATATCAATTGTTGATTATAAAATGTTTTTTGAACAACCTAGTGGTATGTCTACTGACCTGGTTAAAAGCCAATAACTCTTGGAACCAGGTATCAGAGATTTTCTTGGTTACAAGGGATATAGAAATGATCGAGAGAGTGAAATAAATAATTCTTGTGTCACTGGTTCTTCTAGATTGGAAGAAAAAATGCAGCTAGAGGAGGCAGAAGTCATATTGGCAAATTACTAATTCTTTCAAGTCTAGTTGTTGCATTCAACTAATGATGTCCTATATGCTCTTTAGAACTCTTTGTTTGTATAACTTCTTAAATTAGCAGTATACTCTTCTTTGCAGGGAGCTATTGATGAATTTCGCATACCAAAGAGTGAAAACCCCAAGCAAACTGCACTTCTGCCATCCTGGCGCTTTGCAAATGGAATGTTTGCTTTGGTTTTGACTTTCGGTCTACTTTTTACTGCATTAAGAAGCAGGAAAGCGCGATCATGGCGATATGGAACAGGTATAATTAAGTTTATGAGTATGTTGTTTTTTGATGCCTATACAAATATATACTGAGTTTTAATCAAATTTGAAGTTTTTACTTCTTTTCAGTTGGCTTCTATAAATACATTACTTTGTAAATTCCTTGTAAATGTAAGCTAGAACTAAGGACAGTATCTTGTAATTCCTAGGCTGGCTGCGAGGACTCATTGCAGATTATGGAGTCCCATTCATGGTTCTTGTATGGACAGCAGTATCTTACATACCGGCAGGGGATGTTCCGAGTGGTATTCCTCGGCGTCTTTTTAGTCCAAATCCTTGGTCCCCTGGAGCTTCTTCAAATTGGACTGTGATCAAGGTAGCAATCATGTATTACTTGCTTTGATGTTTGATCTCCTTTTCTGAACTGAACTGAGCTGTTGATTAATGTTCTCCTGTTGACATGGTAAGTAAATAATATTCCATTTACTGCATGGCCAGGAAATGCTGAATGTGCCGCTGATATACATATTCGGAGCATTTATTCCAGCTACAATGATTGCAGTTCTCTATTACTTTGATCATAGTGTTGCATCACAACTTGCTCAACAAAAAGAGTTCAATCTTAAAAAACCATCTTCCTACCACTATGATCTTCTTCTGCTGGGATTCCTTGTAAGATGCCTTATATCTTTCACTCCTATTGATTAAGCTCATGTTGTCATGGTGTCCTTCTCACTGTATGACCTTGTTGCAGACCCTTTTTTGTGGCCTCATTGGCATTCCCCCATCCAATGGTGTGATTCCACAATCTCCAATGCATACAAAAAGTTTAGCTACTCTTAAACATCAGGTGCTTCTTTTTCTTTGCAACCAAGCTTGTGATGATCTTTTAACAGAAAATTTATATACAACAGTTTTGCACTTTCTATAGTTATTGCGCAACAAGCTTGTCGCAACTGCACGAAAAAGCATAAGGAAAAATGCAAGCTTGGGTCAGTTGTATGGAAGTATGCAAGAAGCATATAATCAGATTCAAACTCCACTGGTTTTCCAGCCTCCTCCCGGGCTGGTGCGTACTGTATCCAACATCCCTTAGTTCTATGACTTTTACCTAAAAAAATGAAAAGAAAAATTTTTAACTTCTCTCTACATTTTTGTTGATATATATCAATTTACAGGGCCTGAAAGAGTTAAAAGATTCAACCATCCAACTGGCTTCCAGTGCTGGAAATATTGATGCACCAGTAGATGAGTCTGTGTTTGATGTGGAGAAAGATATTGATGACCTTTTACCTGTTGAGGTAAAAGAACAAAGGCTCAGTAATTTGCTTCAGGCAATGATGGTTGGGGGTTGTGTTGCTGCCATGCCAATCTTAAAGCTGATCCCAACTTCAGTTCTTTGGGGTTATTTTGCTTTCATGGCTATTGAAAGCTTGCCTGGAAACCAGTTCTGGGAGAGAATTCTGTTGCTATTTACAGCTCCAAGTCGAAGATACAAGTTAGCTCAAAATTCTCATTATTTGGGAAAATGTTACTTTGCACCTTGCAGTAAACTAGAATCTGTTGGCAACACTGATTTATATCAACTATTTGCAGAGTCCTGGAGGAGTACCATGCAACATTTGTAGAGACAGTGCCTTTCAGAACCATCATGACCTTTACGTTATTCCAGACAATTTATTTGCTGCTCTGCTTTGGCCTAACTTGGGTTCCGATAGCCGGGGTTCTTTTCCCTCTGCTTATCATGTTTTTAGTCCCAGTGAGACAGTATTTGCTTCCCAAGTTTTTCAAAGGGGTCCATCTTCAAGAATTGGACGCTGCCGAATACGAAGAAGCACCTGCCATATCATACAATCTCTCCTACAATGTAAGTTAGAAAATTCTTATTCCTCCAGGTCTCTATCAGTAAATCAAATTCGTTTGGTTAAACATATATGGCAATGTGACAGGAAGGTGATCCTGGAACAACTCCTAGTGGCATCAGGAGCGTTCCATCAGATTCCAGCGAAATTCTAGACGAGATCATCACTCGAAGCAGAGGTGAAATTCGACATACATACAGTCCGAAATTGACAAGCTCAAATGTTGGTCCTTCACATGATGGAATGAAGCCAGTGTTTAGTCCAAGAACTTCGGAAAGAGCTAATAGTCCTCGGGTGAATGAACTGAGGATGGATCACATTCACAGCAGCCCCAGGTATCCAAGCAAAGGATTTCCATCCAAGCAAACGCCTAGTCCTGGAGCATCTGGACTTGGCCAGAGCTCTAGCAGTTCCTAAAGTTTCTTCACGTCCCTTGACGAGTCTTCTGTTAGTTGGTCGTTTGTATTTACCATCTCTTCTCCTAGTAGTTGTTTACTGATGTCTTCCTGTATGTTCCTTTCGCTTTTTGCTCTTTCTTTTCTTCCGGGTCCATGTTTCTCTATCATGTTATGAACTTTTAACCGAACTTTCAAACTTGCATTAATCATACTGGTGAACTATTAATATTCTAATGCACAAAGGTCTGAAAGAGAAACTCCGATGGCTACGAAACAATGAAAGTTTTTGTTGTACTCAATGGGAATATTTGATTTGCATGGGTAATATTTTATGGGTCTGGCTAAAAGAAATTGTCTGGCAGCAGGTTGGTTGATGAGATTGAGTAGAGGGCGGTGGTAGGTCTTGTGGTGTCTTCCACTAACTATGACTATTGAGGACTACTTTAATGGCGAAAGTAATGAAACAGAAGGTCTGGGCATGTTGGTTAGGAGATGATTAGGAGATTGGTTGCATGATTGCAATAACAGAGGGATTTCCATTCATTAAAGTTGAGTAGCTGTTGCTCTGTAAAATAAAAAAGTTGCGTAGCAGTCCTCTCATCCCAAGTTCTTCAATCCCATCAGCCTGTTTGTCTCCTGAAAAGACATTTTTAAGCTACTCTTGTTGTTGCATGTCTAGTGGTTTTTGATTGCAGTAAGGTCTAAAATGGCCATCAATCAACCTCAGCTCTCACACACTCTCTTTTACCCCATGCTCGTTGTCCTGATCACATGCAATTTGCCCTTCTCATTTGCTTGAGTTTCGTCTTACCAGCACATATATTTGCAAGAGCTTTAGGGGGAAAAAATGATCAAAATGAAAACGTAAGAAATTTGATCATTTTTTTTCCAATGCAAAGGGAATCATTTCATTCCTGCAACAAGCCTTCAGTGGAACTTTGTTCAGCAATAAAAACTCAACTGCAGACAGATAAAAGCCATGTACATGAGAAATTTGATCATAGTACGCTATCTAAAATAATATGGTCGAAATTGAACATGTATAAATTTTTCTGCCATTTAAGAGCTGTTAATATTTTCATTTAATAATGAACAATTTCTTTCAAAAAAGAATTCGTTTGCAGTCTAGTTCAATATTGATACTCTAGATTTTTATATTTTTATTTCTATCATTTTTGAATAAATTACATAATTATATTTTTTTGGTAAAATTCGTAATCTGAAGATTAGTAGTAAAGCGTGAGTACGTCCACCCAGTGAATGAATATATCTTGATCGCGTTCTCATTTCTGAAATTTTTATTTTTGGTACTTTTCTGAATTCGATTCTATGTATAGTTCTGTAAGTTTATATATTTTCGTTGCGAGAAAAGATGAAAAATGCAGGATTTTTCACATATTCCTACATGTTTGAGTTTTGAGCATATGCTACCTTGGAATTTGTAAATTGCATGGCGGGCTTCTTTGAAGGAGGGAAAAGAAGGAAAGATGAACCATCTCAACAGAAAGTATGCCGTCAAGTTCCAAGGCAACCATCTATAAAAGAACATTCAAGCTCATTGCTGCAATCCAAAATATTTGCCACGAATTATTACTCGCTAGTTGGTATCGGCCACGTATTTTCATCTTCTCTTATTACAAGTGCAAAAACACTTGGATTCTATGATTCAACTAGCAAATATTAACAGAACCCATTATTGTAATTACATGTTCCTGCATCGAGCTTAGCAGCGCCTACGCAGTGGTGACAATGGCACCAGCTTCAGAGAGCAAGTCGACAAGCTTCCCTTGATTGTGTGTTGCTGTAACAGCTACATGAAGTTGCAACAAGAAAATTATCAGAGCTGTAGTTTACAATTTTATTTATATAGAATGCTGCTAAAGAACTTACCATCACAACCACCAATTTGTTTTCCAGAAATGAACACATTTGGTACTGTTCATTGTCCAGGCCAATTCTTTAGCGCAGATTGCATTGCAGCTCCATCTTCTGAGTCATTTAACAAACCCAGTAATGTCCAGAGATTTTGATGATTAACTCAATTTGTTTACATTTTTATAAGCAGATTATGTGAGCACTCATGATCCTTTAAAGGTATTTTTTAGCAGCAGTATGATGATTGCATCATTAGTAACACCAGTTTAACATTAGAATGACTTATTGTGATGATAGGACCAACTAAATCTAAGTCCCAGAACTAGCTACCTTATGGGTCTAGATGAAAATGTAGTTTCCAGTGAGAACAAAACATTTATCAACAGTCATTCAGATTAGACTAGTTCACACACCCCCTGCCTAGCTACATGGCAAGGGTCAATTAAGAATGTTTCACCTCAAACAAACAAGATCTTTAGAACAGATTCAATAGAATGCAAAAAAGGCAAACAGTTCAATAACCCTCACTATTATCTGTATAACTGACACACAATAGCCATTTTAGATTTGCATTTAAGTTATCTGGGAAGGGAAGCAGGAGTTCAGTAAAAACAAACACCACGGGATCAAATGAATTCAAACTAGAAAGCTCGTGGCCTTTGCTACTAAAAGTCTACAAAAAATTTGAAAGAGATATGAATGCAGTATTAATAATATTATTAAATCAAATGGTATTCTGCTCTTTTACAAAAAGTTGGCATAGTTTTGAAGTTCCACACAACAATAAAATGAAGAAACATAACTAAAGCAAGTTCAATGAATGAGTAGAGATAAGTAATAAAGCTTACTTACTCTCTTTGTCCAGTTCGATGACTTTGTAGTTGGCACCCAGTTGGTTTAACAAAGCCTTAACCCGTGTGCAAAATCCACAGTAAGTTTTGCTGGGAGCAAAAAGCAGCACCACATTCAAAAAGTTCAAATTTTGAGATCATAGTAAAAGTTCTACAAAAGCAAAGGACAAAAGAAAGGGGAATTGCATGCGCCATACAGACCAATGAAAAAATTATAACAATCAAATACGCCAGAAACGAAACTGTATTACATCTACAAACCAGAATAAAATCAAAAGTTTCATATAAGATTGTATGGGAAATACCACACATAACAAAACCAGACTTCGCAGCCCAATTAGGAACACTTTCGGTTACTTCTCCGATACATACTTATCATGGGCAACAAAGATGATAAAAAAAAATAGCAAGCACACAGTCTGCTGATAAAGGAATCTACATGCATTGAAAAATGACCTTAAAAGAAACAAACAGAGTTGAAATATTCACATAGTAGACATCTATTCAATAACTAAACAGCGTTTGGCCTGCCTATTCTTTCCAAAAAATTGTATATTCCATCAGCAAACAAACACCCACCAACCAACCTCAAAACAATCAATACCCACAAATTCAGACATACTGCAAATGTAAACAATCACAAAACAAGCAACGACCTTCCACAATTCAACTCAAAATCTTCACACAATGTACATCCATCAGTAGAACAGAGCACAGCCTTTTCCATTACATATATACCCCAAGCAAGAAAAAAAGCTTCCTTTTTCTTTTCCCAGCAAATGATCTCTCCACCAGCAAGCAAGCAAGCAAGCAAACACCCAGCTCGAAACCAATCGACCTCCAAAAATACACCCTACCAACTAACAATCTCAAAACCAACAACCTCCTATACCAACCCAACCTCGCACAATTCCACCTCCCTTTTTTCCCTATCAAATTACAATCACTCAAAAAAACTCTACTACTTCTCTCCCCAATGAATCAAACTTTTAGTTTCCCATAAAAAAAGGCGTAGCATGCAATATGTATACCTGAAAACGACGACGGGGTCGGAGGAGACGATCCCCTTGACCTTGGTGAGCGCCGTCCCCGACTCAGAACCCTTTTGGTCGGAGGCGGCATCAGAGCTGGAACCGGAGCTAAGAAGAGCTCCCACCGCCGGCCAAGAAGCGTCGTTAGGAAAATAATCACATTTAAAACTTTTAAACCGCTGTTTAGGATATTTAATTTAATGAAGGGGGATAGTAATATATATTGAAATAAATATATATAAATATAAATATAAGAAGGATATATAGATCAGTCAAACCCTAGCCCATTTATTTAATTGAATAAAATAATAAAATAACTAAAATTTTTATATAAAAAAATAGAAAAATATTTTTTAATAAATAGAACAACATGTTCAAAATTTATATTCGGATATAAAACTTATATTTGAATCAATATCGAAACAATCCCATCAATTTTTATGTATTTGGTGAATATGGATGAACCGTTTTTTCTCTCAACCATTTATTATGGCTCCGCAGAAAATCGAATCGAACTAAGATTTAATATTTTTTATTAGAAAATGAAAATATAAGGTGAAGTTTGATTAATTAAGTAATAAATGTATTATTTGTTCCAAAAACTAATCAAAGGGTTCGATGCGGAATCATTTAATTTTTATTTATCCAAAAACTAATCAAAGGGTTCGATACGGAATCATTTAATTTTTATTTAAGTGTTGTATGCTCATTCACGTTCTTAGAAACTTAGCCCAATCCAAATGCATACGAAAGCGAAAGACCACATTTTTTTATCAAAGCTGCATCAATTCCAAAACTTCCAAGTTATAATCTAGAGTGTGTTTTGGGGCACACCAAATTGGGACCCCATAGCTAGTCATATTATTTGGACCATATAGGGATGAATTTGGACCATAAATTTATATTAATGAGTTAATAAAATTATTTTTTAAAGTGTGGATCGTATTTACACAATTTTTATATAATTTACTGTCTAACTCAAAAAATATTGCAAACTCGTTAATCAAATTATACCCTTCCTACCCTAGTAAATCTTATTCATAGGCTCGTGAGTGTAAAATATAAAAGATAGAAGATATTTACATTATATTTATAACTTAAACTCACCAATAAATATAATTTTATTTATAGTAGATTAATAGTGAAATATAATTTAAGTTATCAATCTACTTTAACAATATAAATTCGGTTCACAGTTTCACTTACCCCTTACTAATTATGTCTTAAATTATCATAGGTAGGCTAAAACCCAGGTCGGGTCATATTTAAATGAATCGTTTCTTCAATAGCTAGCCCATACTAAAATAAAATCTGCATGTTCATCTTCACTCACATATCACAAATGGGATGTTACCCAAGTACCACAACACTATATAAAAAAATAAATAAATTGACTTTTTTTATCAGAATATTAGTAGGAAAAATTGCCACAGTGCAAAGGGTCTATGGATGAAAATAATTTACATGGTCAAGAATGTATGTAAATATTTACTTGTGTTACAGATTCAAATTAAGGAGGCATGACCCAGTAACAATGTTGAATAGGGGAAGATAGATTCGTTTTGGGGATGGTGGTGCTTGCTCTGGGGATCATCAATTAAACAAGTAAAATGTTGGTAGAGCTCTGATCAATACTTTAAAGAAGAAGCATGTTTGTCCTCTGGTATTGGGATGGCCAGCCCTTCCCTTGGGAAACCCACTGCGGATTTATGTCCGTATGTGCGTTCCACCCAACACTTCCCCGTATAGTATAGAGCTTAGTCTAATGAATAACATGTTAATGCATATTGTGTTTGTATTCTATGTAAAAAGCATGTTGTGTTTATAGTGGATGCATAAATTATATGTAACATGTGAAATTTCTAGATGTTGCCTTCCTAAAGCTAGATCGTCTTAATTAATAGGTTGAAGTTGTTAGATACTAGAATATCAATCGCTTATAAATCTGCCCGTTCATTTAAATCACGTGATTGCAATTTTTTTTATTGGCGTCTAACCGTCCTTGTAATCTAACAACTAATATTAAAATTAACATATATAGAAGTATCAACTATAGTTGATACTAATTATTCTTTAGTTTTAATTAATACATTACTCGTTTAGATCAGGCACATGCTAAAATAATATTTCAGATATATTATCTATTCGAAAATATTCAAATCAAATATGATTTTGGGTGATCAGATTTATATACATTGGTTTGAATATATAGTAATTTTATAAATAATATATTTTAAATATTAAATATAGTAAAATTTTATTAATTTCTTCTTATATTATATTTTGATCGGATTGAATCCATGATTCAGATGAGATATGGATATGATAAATGAACATATAAATATAATAAGTATCCGGGTCGATTACTAGTTGGGACAATCCAATTAGACATATTGGAAGTAGGCTTTATGAAAATGTTTTTGCACCAACCAATGTTCCATTCATCACAATTTTTGTAAAAGCCGAGTATATACAGGAATATGTTATATGCATTCTAACCTAGTCCAACAAAATTATCACTATTGATTAGGACCCAGTAACCGATGAATATATTGTTGTTGTGTCCATGATTGAGTTTAATAGAGGATGGCTCCACCAAGAACACACCAAGGGTATGTGCAGGGATACCACAGAAATACCCAAAACATTGTCACCTAGACAACCTAAAAGAGGACCACACTCTCAAAATTATTGGTACAACAACAGCCATTCTTTCCTCACATTCCATACAGGAGTGGTAGATGCTAAGCATAAATAATGAAACCATCCACATCAAAAATAAATACAAACTACTTTCTTGTGAAATCGAATTGTAACATAGAATGATCTCAAAGTACCCGAATGATTCTATTACGAACGAAATTAGTAACACGTGAAAAACACGCTTATAATACTTTGTTAACCCAAGTAATCAGTTGATGATCAAGAAGAGAAGAAAAGGAAAACCTTAATGGGTTGAAAACATGTTTTTCATATAATGGAAAATATAATTTTGACCAAGTAGGAAGAAGGGGAAGTGACGTGGTGAAAATGAGGAGGAACGAAGATGCTGCCATTGAACCAAATGAAGAAGAAAGGAAATGAAAGATCTTAATAAGTTGAAAGAATATTCTTCTAATAACGATGAGTTTTACGATTTTTTATTTCACGTGTGTGTTTTTAATTTTTGTAAATTAAATTTTATTACGAGATTAATTTAAATTTTTTTAAAAAATTTAAAATTTTATTTATTAAAATTATCGAATAAAAATTGACTCGAGTTAAGATTCGAATTGAACCCAATCAAAATGGGGAGAAAAAAAATAACGTTGGTTAAAGATTTTCCGGAACGAGAACACGCATATGGGGAGAGAGTAGCGTAGACATGTGTTTTTCACGGCGATCATCTGATCCTTTCAAAATCACAGGAAGGTAAATCGGTCTGTTAAGCGAGCGTGAAGGACGGTAAGTTCTCGGGTGTTGGTGCTCGCCGCGCCGCGCCCCCACCAGATTATCAGAGCAACGCCACCACTCCCGCCTGCCTTGTTCGGTCCTCACGCCTACCCAAAAACCATATAAAAAAGGAGGGAATAACTGGAACTCTGGATCAGCTCAACAAGCCGCCAAGGAATGAGACAAACCCACCACGTGATCTGCTCTGCACCTGCCTTTCACCCGCCTCCCTTCCATCTTTTCACTACCACCATCATTTTTCACCATCCTCTTTTTTTATCTTCTTACACTATTTGCTGATTCGTTTGTTCGTCAGATGCCAATCTAGAACCATTCTTGTCATTGACAAGGATAATCTTTTATGAAATTTTTGAGTGTGTAATGGGTGGCATGTTGAGGGCTTTGTGTGCTAAGTGCTAACTTTGCCGGTCCCATCGCTAGCTTAGATTTGGATCTTATCTCCCTCACTCCACATGCCATGTTCTTGTGCTTTTAGCTTTAGCTTTCTGTCTAATCTCTCTCTGGGCCTTGCCCCTGCGACTGTCTTGGCAGTTTGTAGTAGAAAAAGGACTAGTCTTTGTTGCGTTGTTCTCGGTACCTTTCTTCTTCACTGCTGGTGGAGAGGGACGGTGGTGAGACCGTGCCACTCACGGGATGAAAACGTCAATGTCAAGCTCTAGCTCCCACTTGCTGGCTCGAATGGTGGATTTTCATTTTGGAGGAGTAATTGCGAGGTTGTGGTGCGTTTTGTTTGATTGAGCTGTAAATGCCGTATTGCCCGCGGTGATTTCTGCTCGAAAAATTGTTTTTTTTTTTTAAAAATCCGGTTAGAATCTGGGAGCAGCGTGAATTATGCGGGGTGGATCTGTAGCAACAAGTTTTGCAATGAGCTTGAGGTGGAGTCATGGCTTCTCCTTATCATCAGCTACACGTGTTGCTCCGTTTCTTGTGAGATTCTGAAGGAGGAACTCTTGAGGCTCCGAATTTGGTAAAGTCGAAGCGTTTTTCCTGCATCCGAACGTGGTTGTGGTTGGATGTGAGTGTCCAAAGTTTCTGGGCAAGAGCAAAACCGAGCGTTTGGGAGATGGGGCTTACTCTACTCCGGAAAGTGGGTGTATTGATATTGTTCTTCTGGTTTGGAAGCTGCTCTGCAACACTTTCTCCCTCTGGAATCAACTATGAAGGTCAGTTTTCCTGTTGATAGGACCCGACGTTATCGTCAAGTGCCATTCATGATCTTATTTAGAGGATTAGTTTGCAAACTGACAAACTCTTCGGTTTCTTCAAATAGCTATTGTTGCCTTATTTCTTTGATAAAGTCTTTGGTTCTTGGTTTTTATTTTAACGTCTGCTGCAAAGCTTTCATGTGGAATGTGGAAAACCGTAGGGAGGAAGTTGATATGTAATTGTAAAATAATGGAAGAAGATTTGTCTTAGAAAAATAGTGCTTCATCTTTTTTTTTTATAAAAAAATCCATTTTATCATCTACATGTGCTGAGGTTCTGGGCAAAAGTTGTGGTTTCAACTATGAATTTGTGTCCCTTGATTATTTTTGGGGGGCTTTTGTGGTCATTGTTACATTTTCCTTTTGATTTCTTGACTCTTCCTTGTTGTGCCTTGACAAGTGTCCATGCTAGTCTGCAGTAGTTGCTTTGATGGAAATTAAAAAGGAAATGGAGGATCCGTTCAATGTATTGGAGAATTGGGATATTAATTCGGTGGATCCTTGTGGATGGAGAACGGTTTCATGCTCACCTGACGGATACGTCCTTACCTTGTGAGTTACAATCACTTTCCTTTTTGTTGCAGATTTTCAGGTGATTGATTTCGAATGTACTAGGACTGATTTCCCTTTTCTTGCACATTTTCAGGGGATTGCAGAGTATGGGATTGTCTGGAACTCTGTCTCCAGGAATTGCAAATCTGACTAATCTTGAGACTGTGTAAGTTTCCATAGAGACAAGTTTTGTTGATATGTAGGAGCTCAAATTTGGTTTATAAAATTTTTTCTTATTTTCATCATTTTTAAATTTTTTTACCACTAGATTGCTGCAAAACAATGCAATATCAGGACGAATTCCTTCTGAAGTAGGTAACCTTGACAACCTTCAGACACTTGATCTCTCGAATAATCAGTTCACTGGTGAAATACCAAGTTCAATTGGAAACTTGAAGATTCTCAATTACCTGTAAGAATTATGTAATAAAATATATGAATCTGTTTTCTTGCTCACTTATAGTTTTGTATTATTGCTTTCTGAATGTGAATCTTATTTGTATCCTTTACTGGGCATCAGCCGTTTAAGTAACAACAGCCTTTCTGGATCGTTGCCTGAGTCTCTGGTCAATATCCATGGACTGACACTTGTGTATGCCTCTCTATGTTCACATTTTTTTAAAAATTAATTTATCTTTGACTATATCAAATATACGAGATTGATAACCGGTTATGTCTAAACTCCAGAGATGTTTCATTCAATAATTTGAGTGGCTCTTTGCCAAAGATATCTGCTAGGACATTTAGGTAAGCAGTTCAGTGGTTTAACATTGTCAGCTTCATTTTTTTGTTTTTACAAAAAGAAAAAGAACTGCTGAAAACCAGTGTTTATAACACTAGTTTTTCCAGTTTTGTAGGAAATCCCTTGATCTGTGGATCAAGTTCCATGAGTAATTGCTCTACGGTTTCACCAGATTCCCTTTCAATTCCTTCAGATGCAGCAGGAGGTAAATTCTCTGATACAACTGATGGTCTTCTTCTTCGAACAAAAATGTGATTCGCATGCGTCAAGTTAGCTGATATTGCCATCTGTGACAGGCCATTCTCAGTCAAGAGCAAGAAATCATAAAGCGATTATTGCATTTAGTGCAAGTGTTGGTTCTGTTGCACTTGTCATAATCATTGTTGGTTTGATTCTCTGGTGGCGACACAGGCAGAGCCGACAAATATTTTTTGATGTTAATGGTTAGAATCTTTCATTGACATTTGATTATTGTCTGTTATGTTTTGTTCTGTATGTTCATCTTTTGTTTCTTTTCCATGTAGATCAATATGATCCAGAGGTGTCATTGGGCCATCTAAAAAGGTATCCCTTCAAGGAGCTTCGTACAGCCACTGATCACTTCAATCCAAAAAACATTTTGGGGAAGGGAGGATTTGGGATTGTATACAAAGGTTGTTTGCAAGATGGCACGCTAGTGGCTGTAAAACGGCTGAAAGATTTTAATGCTGCCACTGGCGAAGTTCAATTTCAAACCGAAGTTGAGCTGATAAGTTTGGCAGTCCACCGGAATCTTCTACGGCTGTGTGGGTTTTGCTCTACGGAGAACGAAAGGCTACTTGTCTACCCTTACATGCCTAACGGAAGTGTTGCTTCTCATTTACGAGGTAAGTTTCAATTATATAATTTTTAGTTCTTGTGCAGTGCTGGCACCTGTAGCTTGTGATTGCTTATTTGCATTACTTCTATTTCTTACTAACGGTGATGGAACTATTTTACATTTTTAGTATCTTGCTAGACAACAGGTATTCAAATAATTATTATCACATTCTTCTCACTGTCTATTGTGGGATTACGTTCGATATTTTATCCATTTGGGCGTTCTATGATTATGTATATTACAGCATGGAGCAGTCCTTACGCCTCCTATGTATATACTTGTCTGAACTTGAATTTTCAATTTTCTGAAGTTATAATCAGAAATTTTTGAAAAATTTCCTATTATACTTCAGATCACGTTCATGGAAAGCCTGCTTTGGATTGGCCAAGAAGAAAAAGAATAGCCCTAGGGACGGCAAGAGGGTTACTATATTTGCATGAGCAATGTGATCCCAAAATCATTCACCGGGATGTAAAAGCTGCAAACATTCTACTAGATGGGGATTTTGAAGCTGTTGTTGGCGACTTTGGGTTGGCAAAACTCTTGGATCACCAGGATTCGCATGTGACCACGGCAGTTCGCGGAACAGTAGGCCACATAGCTCCAGAGTATTTGTCAACTGGTCAATCATCCGAGAAGACGGATGCATTTGGCTTTGGTATTTTGCTTCTTGAGTTAATCACTGGGCAGAAGGCTTTAGATTTTGGACGGGCTACAAACCAGAAAGGTGTTATGCTCGATTGGGTAGGCCTCCTTCCCTGCCATAGAATATTTTTGGTTTCTAGAGTGTGATATATGTTATCAATAAATCTTGGATCTCTTCCTTAATTCCATAACATGATAGTTTGAGCAATGAATGAAGCTGTAGATGGTGTGGCAAATGAGACCAACATAAATGAGATTATGTTCATGCAAAAGACAAGATGGGAAGAAAAAGAAACAAAGATAATCGACCTAGCATATAGCTGGATTCAAATGGAAGTATATCAGTATTCTTGTTTCTATAAGTTTACGGACCAATAAAGTGTGGCATTCATTAATGGGTTTTACAAGTTGTTAACAGATTGATGGTGGTTATTTGTATTTTTGCACAAAATGATGAAATGCACAACTACTTTGCAGGTGAAGAAGCTTCATCTGGAGAACAAGCTTCACCTCATTGTGGACAAAGACCTGAAGAACAGCTTTGACAGAGTTGAGCTGGAGGAGATGGTTAAAGTGGCGCTTCTTTGTACGCAGTTCCATCCGTCTCACCGGCCAAAAATGTCAGAGGTGGTGAGAATGCTGGAAGGTGACGGCCTGGCAGAGAAATGGGAGGCTTCACAACAAAACGAGTCATTTCGTTTCCGATCCTTCGAAAAGCCTTCAAAGAAGTACATGGATTTTGTTGATGAGTCTTCTTTGGTGGTTGAAGCCATTGAACTTTCAGGTCCAAGATAGCCCAGATATTAAACTGAAAATTTTGCACATTGTGAGATTTGTCTGTAACAGTTCAAAGGTTTTGATTTTTTGGTGGTAGTTTTCTGTCTATAGAGTATTGCACAAGATGTAATTTAGTTTTTTTTTTTTTGTACAAAACAGAGTTAAGTAGTACCTCTGCAATCAAATGAATGCCGTGCAGCTCTGTTTTTTCTTGGGTCAGTGAATCGGTTGATCAGTTTCTGGTGTCTTTTGAATCTACGTGGAAGTATATAGAAAATTATATCCTTCAACTTCAATGCCTTAGCACAAGTACAACGATGTTTATTTTTTGGCTTTGTACATCGACAAAGAAGTTTTAATTGAGACTTACACACACCACAAACTCGCACAATTTAGCCTGATCTTTTTATTTGCAGTACATCCAGAACGGGTAACTTGGCGAGTTACCATGTTCCACAAACCAATCAAAATGCCATACATTCCTCACAACAAGCTTGATACATTAGACTAGACTCAAAAGAAAGCTGAAACTGGAGAGACCCATCAGTGCTAATGCGATCCCCCATCTGCCGTTTTGTGACTTGCCGATTTGCACTGTGCTTAGCTATAACATTCAACCCTCTAATGCCAAAATGCCATATATATTATAGCTAAAACACATTGGCAAACTGAGACAAATTGGAGGAGCAATTTGATGATCAATTTCACACATGATCATCGCCTGCTCGACCACAATCGATCGATCGAGCTCGTTCAAGCCCCCTCCAAGGGCTCCTGCCAACCTTCTTCTTCCATGGCTTTCGCCAGAGCAGTAGAGGGAGATGGTGAGGGGAAGAAGAGAGGTAGGGACCCCTACTTGGGTATCTTCTAAGAGTTATATGAGAGGGTATAAATAGGAGGCTCTTTTGAGAAAGACAAAGTGGGACTGACATGGATTGGAGATGAGACTGTTTATAATAACAGCTAAAAATTTTCTAGTGAGTGCCAGTTTGGAAGAAAACAAGGAATGTGATTATAATTGAAAAGCAGCCGTGGACAACACACTAAGACTTGGCCACTTCTGAGGTAAAAGCTATTGCTGGGTTGGAAAGCAGGGGGGCCATTTCTGATTAGTGCAAGTATAGCTCACAGGTAGAGTAGTTTGCTTTCACTTTTTCTTATCCCACTAAGTGGGCACTTATCTTCTCTACTTTACAAATTTAGTTTTGCAAAAACATATCTATATATATCATATCTTACAGGAAGTTTGAAGCTTCATAAACATCAGAAACTTCACAGTGCATCATATATACATACCCCGATCAGAGATATTGAACACTGATCACTAATACAACTTATCATCAAATCCTAAGCTCACTCAAGCTCCATGGGCAGTCCATGCTCACTGTTTACAACACATTTTTCATCACCAAATGTAAATAGCAAATATGGTTTTTTAACAATAACAAAAGAAAGGATTAAGAGCTTAGAAAGGTAGAGCAAAGTAATTAAGGGATCAGATCTTCCCCACTATGCATGGTGATGAGCATTGTCGTTGACATGAAAAGAAAAAGTGTCGACCATATTGTGGCTCCTTTTTGAAGCCCAGAAAGAACGAAAGAAAAGAGAGCGTTAATGGAAGATTGTTTGTCTTGTAGCTCTCTGAGAAGCCTTTAGTGGACTCGGTGAGAGTGACCTCTTGCTCAGAAGCGCACCCAATATCTCTCGCTGTCGCCACCTGTTAGTTCTTCCAATCTCTCTTTGGTCCCTTCGTGATCTTCTTTTAGCTTTTTATGATTACAAAGAGTTCAACACCAACAAAATTTCTTGTCGTAAACATGTTATACATGTTAAGAATGATTTGAGAAACATGATAAAACATGATTTCGGCTTGACCCATTTAAAATTTTAATCATGCAAATTAAGACGGTGTTAAGAAAATTTAGGTTTTATCGTACCATATGACATATATATATATATATATAGGGTATATTTAGTTCAAATCGAGTTTAATTAAATTCTAAAATCTTTTAAAGTTATGGGTAAAATATTTTATTAAATATTAAAAATATATTTTATTATTAATATTTTATTAAATACTTGTTACAATACCATGATTTTAAAAAACCCCCGCAAATTTTATAAAAATTTCAGAGTAAAAAATAGGATATAAATTAAATGATACAAAGGCCTAAATTATATTAGATTTAAAAGTCGTATATAGGGTATAATTAAGTACTACGGTATAATATTTAAAACTAGGGATGTATATATTAATTATTATTCCAATGCAAAAAATTACAATATGGAGGTGAGCTTGCTGGGCTTTCATAGCTAAGCCTGTAGCATTGCATGGCATGAAACCGTGGACACATCGCTCCATATTCTGAGATTCAACACCGACTGCTCCCAGGCCGTGATACGGACAATGCAATGGCTGCGGCCTCCAAATTTTGACAGCGAATCGCTTTACAATTGGAGTACATGAAAGAATTGATTGATCCTTCATGTATAGGATGCAGAGAATTTTTGTCATCAGCTCTTCTTTTTGCATGGGAACTCGATCATCAACCTTTAGTCATGCTAAACTAGTTCTTGAGACCTCTCTATGGTCTGAGCTCGTTGAATCCTGGCAATCATGTATGCCTGATTCATTCACATGAGTTAATCCTCTCCACCCACTTCCTTGTTATTTTGCAAGGCTCTTTGTTAAGAATCATTAGCAGCAGGTTATTGCGGGATCAGATTGCAGGAGATATGACGGGCACAAGATGGGTGTTCTTAGTTTCTTTTCTGTGTCTTTTATTCCTGAAGTTGAGCCCTCCTACTAATCCAAAGAGAGATCAAGAGGGAGTTTCAAGCTACCAGGTATGGAAGAGCAAAAGGTTCCAGTATAAAAGCTGGACGTTGAAGCAGGGATTGAAGGGAGGGGTGGATGTGGTTGAAGAGCTGTGCAGGTTCACTCCAAGCGGATCAAACCCATTACATAACTGACTTGATGCGTTTTAGTTCTTTGTTCTGCAAGTCATGACAAGAACAATATTAGTAAAACTTTTCCTAAATCCCTCTTGTCTCATATGTTATCTTTTATTTATATCAGGATGCCGAAAGCTTTTATGGGTGTCTGGGCATTTTTTATCAATATATCTCCATTCATGACATATTCCTCTCTCACCTTCCTGCATTGAGTGAGAGTATGTATATCACAGCATGTTGGCTCCTAACTTCCAACTATGTTTTTTAAAAAAATCTCACATATTCAACTTGGGATAACTTTTCTGTAATGCCAAAAATAAACAAAAGCGTAACCATACATTTATCCACTGTTGCGGATCGGCCGATTTAAATCGGATTGGCGCGATGCCAATCCGATTTCAGGGGCCGACTCGGTCGGCCCCGAATCGGCCTCGGAATCGGCTCGATTCCGACCGATTTAACTCGGAATCGGAATCGGCCGATTTAAATCTAAATCGGTTTTTTAATGAAATTACTAAAATACTTTAGGTATGATTTTTATTAAATTATTTAAGCATGGGTAAAATGGTAATTTGGATTTTAAAAACCTAAAAATCAAACCCGCTCCCTCCACGCCGCCGCCACTCGTCTGCCCGCCTCCGCCCCGTTTCCGCCCTCCGCCGTGCTCCCCGACTCCGGGCTCGCCGCCGACCGGGCTACCGACCTCGCCGCCGACCTCGCAACGTCGCCGCCAAAGTGTGGCCGGACCGAATCGGGCTGTGACGCACGAATCGCCGTGCTCGGCGGTGGCGGCGGCGGCGAGGGTAAAGAGTGGCATTCTCGTAATTAAAAGTTGGCTCGAGTCTAACTCGAGTCAAAAATAATAATTAATTCTAAATAATTTAAAAAAAATCTTAAAAAATATTTAAAAATATAATACACAGAATAATATCAAAATAACATCAATACCCAATTTTAATATATTTATATTATAAATTGTCAAATTATTATATATGACCGATTAAATTAATTTGAATCGATTCTTGGCCGATTCAGACCGATTCTGATTCCGATTCATGCAACCGTGCATTTATCTATTCTTCCGAGATAAAATTTTACTAAATTCAAGTTCTATTACTCCAATGTTATAATTAGGATCACATCAGGATGTACGTGGGTGCTGCCATGGATGAGTAGCAGTTGGACCGGATAGAACCTTTGAACCAATTTGCATGCATGTTGCATACATTACAGCCGCCATGCATGCTCAATGGTCAATGGCCCAGTGGTGGGAAGGAGACAAAGAAGCTCGACTGCTGGTCTGACGCATCACACAACATGCCCCATCCATAACTGACATTTGTCACGCACAATTTCCAAGCATGGAATTCCCATCCGCTCTTCCAAACATCACTTGTCTTCTGCTCCAAATCTACATGCAATGCATTCTTGACATTACCCAGATTTGGTTAGGCAAGGTATCTTTCACATCTGGATTCTCTGCTGCCCCTAGATCACACCTTCCAGGGTTCGCTAAGTAAATTATGTTGGTGTGCCTATACTTTTTATGGATTTTAGTTTGCATGTCTGCTATTTCTGCTAAGTCCATTGGTGTCATGATAGTTTTCTACACTCTGTATTCATTACTGCATGGGGGTGAGAACGAGCCGTGTTGTGGGCAGCTCATGTATTTGCTGATATGAAGTTTCTATGTGATTGTGCACGAAAGGGAAGAGATGGGCAGATCGGACCCTCTGGAATGGAAGTTCTCTCAAGTTTTCGGCAAGTAACTGCCAGGAGAAGAGGTTCAAGATGGTTGGCACAATTCTCTTCTTTTCATTTCTATTTCTACACTCACATCCCTTATTTTCTTTTGATATCTAGGTATAGAAATCAAGATGGTATTTTGTATGAAACCAGTTTTTGCTCAAATTTACATTTTAATTTAAAAAAATCTTCATTACTGGTAGATCATTGGATTGCGAAGTTGAATGGAGAAATGGTAATATTGGGGTGTTTGTGGTTGATGTGATTTCCACAATGGAGTTTGATCAAGAAGGTAAATATCTTGCTGTTGGAGATCAAGGTGGTCGAATTGTGGTATCCGAAAGCATTGATTCTGTAAAAAATGCGAGTGCCACTAACATTTTAACATCTTTTCTTACCTTTACGATTATGGGCAGCATTTTATCTCTAACTTTTATAATCGTTTGTTTGAAATTCATTGGAAGAGATTTTTGTGATTAGAGTTTTTTTTGGTTGGTGATATGCTGAGTTCTACAACGGGAAAGAATTGGAGAATTCTGAACTTGCAGCTTCAATGCATCCCTTGTACAGGTATAGAACTGAATTTTAGAGCCATGAGCCAGAGGTAATGCAGTAGCTTTCTGTATATTAGGTTCTCTGACGACAAACCCTGCTTCATGTTTAGTTTGATTATCTGAATAGCTTGGAGATGGAAGAGAAGATAAACAAAATACGTTGGTTTGCTACACTTAATAACTCATTGTTCTACTCTCGGCGAATGGCAAGACAATTAAGCGGTAGAAGGCTCACAATTCATAACATTAACATTCCCAATTTTGGGTTCCAGTAGTTATTCTGTTTTAATCTTTTGATCACTTTTCTGTTGAGCTCCAAACTACGGAAGTTGGCTTATGGAAAAGAAACTTCACGAATTGGATATGAATCCATCGGTCTGCTCCGGAAAATACTTTGTTGTCTGAGAATAGTTACCAGTCCAATCAAAGTGAGACCCAGCACAATATCGCTTAGAGTGGAAAAGCCAAGTGGCTCAATCTACATTATCATCTCTCCAAGGTAAGACAACTGAGTTGTGGGTGTATTTTTTGGTGGAGAAATAAATTTCTTGATTAATTTTGACACCGTCGTTCCTCCTTGCCGCGCCCATGTCTGCAGATATTACATTTTCTCCCGTGTCAAAAAGAAAAAAAATTAAGGAGTTATGGTGTTTCTAAGGAGAGAGATGATAAATTAGAAAAATCAAATTTTCCCTCGTGATCAAGTCTTGATTTGCGAGTGTGATGACTTTTTTCCATCTACTTATTCCGTTGCATGATAAATTTTATCTTATTTATATTTTATTATATATATTTAATTTCATCATTGGTATCAGAGCCACTAAAACAAGATGTTCCACGCTATTTTTTTGAAATAAAAGCATGATTAGATTATTTGTTGATCATAAATTATGTTTATTAATTTTTTAATGATGATTTATTTATTATTTTCGTCATTATTATTATACAATAAATATTTCTTCCACAATTTTAATTCCTAATTTGAACTGGAAATTTCTTTTAAGATACGTTCGTAAAAGATTTATGCAAATAATTTTTTCTTAGATCTATGCATGTACGTCATGAATATACTAATCTAATATAAAATTGACTGAATTTTTAAATTCGATCGATTTTAGACCAATTTTTAAATTCGATCGATTTTAGACCAATTTTTATAAGGTCTAAGTGGTTTAAATTTACTATTATTTTTGTGACAAATATTAAACCAATTTTAAATATTCGGTATAAGAGATAGTTGAATTTTTTAGTTGATTAATTATGTTGGTAGACCTAACCGTGTTCGCAGTAAATGCTGAATTTATTATCAAACTAAATTTTTTATGTCCATAATTTTGAATTTTATATCTCACTTTTTATTCTAATAAGAGATTGTTTATATGACAATCACATGAAAATTGTTTATGATTAAGATCATTTTTGTAGCTATTTGTCCAATATTTAATTTTTGTCTTTGTAACTTAAATTAAGTGTTAGGCATTCGTCATCTTTTTAACAAAGTATTTGTCAATATTTTAATTCAACCTTGTATTAGTTACATTTTTGAATTAAATTTATATTCAAGAAAGTGGAAGACTAAATTATATAGCCAAAATAAATAATGCAAATTTACAAGTATCATCAATTTAAGTGTCCAAATTTTTTTTATTACAAGAATTAAAAGATAATAGATTTGAAAATGAAACCAATAACAAGTTTTAAATATTTTGTTCCAAACGAACCCTTACACTTAGTGGAACTTTGTGTACATAGTTTTATGTACTTTGTGTATGTAAAATATTTTAAAATATACATTATGTGCATATTTTTGTATACTTTGTGTATACTAATATATAATTTACTTTGTATAAATATTTTTTTGTACACTTTATGTCTACAAATAGTAAATGTACTGTGTGTATATAATTTAGAAATATATTTATTGTACATTAATTGATATATATGAGTAATGTTGTTTGATGTTAGTAATAATAAATTACTAATAATTCAATTCCATGAAAGAGTTAAGAGAATTATTTTTTGCATAGGTTGTACAAAATGGCACTTTAATTTATATTAAAAGTGAAGAATAAACCGAGTGGGAGTTCTTGGTTAGAAGATTATTTTTTAATGTCACCTACAACTTAGTACCTCAAATTCGATTAAGATATAATTATTAAACATGTGGGTAAGTAGATGGTGATTGCGAGCATAACTCAATGTTCGATCTATGCCACATAGTTAATTATTAATATCTTAATAGTTATTTTATGCAAATTCTTTGTATTAATAAATTCTTTTATCCGAATAGGTGTTTTTTTTAACACTTTTTTGCTTGTCCTCAATCTTTTTTTAAGCGTATTAATGATTATTTTTGAATCAAATTAGTTTTGATACAATTATAATTGTAGATACTTGCATAAATAATTTTTTTAATGATCATAAAGTTTGAGTAATGATTTGTTAGTGTATATTTCAGTTATACTATATAGTCATGATTATCGTGAAATTGGCTAACAAATGTAGTACAAAATTTTTAATAAACATATATTTTGTTGTATGTTAAATTGCTCAAATTATTCCTTCTAGTTTAAATTTTTTTATGAGTTTAAAACTAGAACCAACTTCTATTAGATTAAATAATTTGACATTTATACCCTATTTTTAAGGGTAATGCATTAAAATGACAATATTTATTAGATAATTTATTCATTTAATTTGGTATTTAAATAATTTTGTATCATTATGAAGTATTTTGTTGTTTCTTTTATTTTTGACGTATGGCTGAAAATATAATAAATACTAAACATTTCTTATATACGGTGGAATGCTATTATTTTTCTCTAATTAGTTTAGAGAAATAATGTGACAATAAGGATAACTTTTTGTCAATTAAAATGTTTTATAAATTTTGTGACAAACTAGAGTTGCCTAAATTAAGAACAAAATCCTTTTTGATGGTTAAGTTCATCATTACACGATGTGATTTTTTATTATATTTTCAATAATACCCTATTAAGTGGGAACAAAGATACTTAACTAAATGCCTTCAAATCAATACTTTTTATAATGCACTCTAACAAAGACTTTGTGTTAGATGATGACTTTGAAAGTTGTAAATATATGTTCACATCTCAACTTATTTTTTAAGAGGTTGAGCAACAATATTTATCCATTCTAGATATTAGAACTCTTTTATTATTTTTTACAATATTTATATGTGAATATATACATAAGGATGAGATTAATATGGACATATCATGTTCTATAAATTGATTTATAAAATCTTCATTTATATTAAAGAT
Source organism: Piper betle (assembly GCA_033002965.1). Classification (NCBI taxonomy): domain Eukaryota; kingdom Viridiplantae; phylum Streptophyta; class Magnoliopsida; order Piperales; family Piperaceae; genus Piper; species Piper betle. The sequence continues at coordinate 121,894 of JAURVB010015102.1, forward strand.
TTTGAGATTTGTGATGCTTTATAATATCAACCTTTACAAAGATGTGGTTGATGATCAAAATTTAATCCAAGTGAGACCAACACAAAATAATACTACATACAACTCTTAGATCACATTATTTGTTAGAGTAATTTAATATTTTGTAAAGCAGTGAAATCTTATTTTGAATTGTTGTAAGATGATGAAAGCATAAATGAAATTCATAAATATAAAATGAAGTCTTAAAACTTAGTGTCGATATAACTAAATGGTTGATTAATTGATTTGTTTTAAGTCAAGTGATGCATGTATTTATTTTTAGATATTTGAATATGTAAGACAATTTTTTACTAGTTGTCTTAGTGACTATCAATTCGCTTCTAGTTAGTTACAATATATTTAGTCTTTATGATTATACTAAATGAACATTGAATAACATTTTTTATAGTTATAAGATGGATTGACAATAGTTTTGCATTAGTTGCAAGAATTATAAAAGATCATTATGAATATTTAATTTACTCCGATAAATAGCCTATATTTAATTATCATCCAAAATCATGAATTTTTTTAACAATTTTTAAAAGATCACTTATGATCTTATGTTATGATATATGATATCATAATTGACATTCTATAATATTGACTAGATTTAAAAATTGGTGCGTATCTTTTTTATAAGATAAATAGTCCTTTATTTTAAAATTAAAGACATACTTGTACGAGTTGATTTATACTTCGTGTTAAAATTGATACAAGCACAAAAGGATTTGTACTTTATGTTAAAATCTATTCTATATATTTTAATACACCAATTTTTATTTTTGAAATTAAGGCAATTTAATGCAATAAAATTAATCATTAATTCTAAGTATCGTAGAAATTGAATATTTATGCATATATATATATATATATTTTTATCATTTGATGGCATGCATAAATGAAGCAATTTTTCTTAATTACTTATTAAGGATATAGGAAAATATATCATTAATATATATAGGCATGAATATTATATTTTTATTATTCTTTATGGCCTTATATGTATAAAACTGTACATATGTTGATTTGCAAATGAATTGTTTGTTTAAAGCTAATTAGACACAAATCCTAATAATGCAAATCATTTTATGGATAAAAATATAACTTATATGTTGAGTTGTATTATTTATGATAAATACCTAACTTAGTGCTTTGTATTTAATGTAGACCTTAGTGCTCTACAAGAGAGTGCAGTAAGAAATTATTTGGTTATGATAGTTTTATTCACTATTAAGGGATTATTTCATTTTGAAATGCAACAATCTTGTTAAAACTGTGAAACAATAAATTTAAATCTCATATACCAAATAAATGATATCTTGAACAATATTACTTTTGAGTGCATTATTTTGATGAAATTTTTTATAATTAAATAGAAGTTAACATACATAATTGATGATGTGTTCGTCAAAACTTGTAATGATTTTGCTTAATGTATATTCACTAACATAAGGAATAGTATGTCAAATGGGATGAATGACTTTTTCAATAAGCATTCGCCTCTAATACTTGAGTAACATTGAGAGATGAGAAATCAGTACTTGAAGTCATGAATGTGGCCTCAATACAAGATTGAGATGAGACCGCTTTCGAAAATGGTCGATGTAGTTTCCCATAGTCATAATCCCATGCAACTGGACATGAGACTTAGATAGTTGTATCAATTGTAATTATGTTAGTTGGCTCAGGTTAATTACATGAGTGGTAATCTAACTTAAATTTGTATGGTGTGGATAAAGAACATACATACTATGTGAGTTATTTTTTATGTGAATTTTTATCCACCATAACATGTGATTCATACCATGTGTATTATTTCGACCAAGAGGATAGCGAGAGAATGATCCGTGCTTCTCCACTGAGTGAGATCCTCGAAGCAAAAGTGCTTCTCAATACCCTTAGTTACTTCCAAACTATATTTGAGATAATAAAACGATGTATCTTTCTTTAGTTTTCTACCTACAATCATAATAATCCGGGAATAAGGGGCATGTTTAAGAAAATCATCATTTTCTATATCAAAAGTAATATGAATATGAAAAAAAGACTATTATAAACTGTATCTAAGTCTAGATTATTATAAAGTCTTTGTGATTGAATAATGTACATACATGTAGTGAAGTGTAAAATAATTTAAGAGATATGTGATCTTCATTAACATTCTGAGGTATAGTGATTACATATAAGCTACTATGTATCCCTACGGAAGCTCGCGAGGTTTCGTTAGATTGGTTGACATGCGAAGATTAGTAATTTGTGATTGGCATGCAAAAATGTATGTGCTGAACTAGTTTTTCAGTTTGTTGACAGTTGCTGATTCATGGTGTTGATAATTTTGAACTTACGACAATTCAGCATCATTTTATTTATATATTTATTTTTGTATAGGTTCCAAGACAGAGAAGCTCATGGATCAAGATCACTTTTTGCAGAGATAATTACATCAATATCTGATTTGAAGTTTGCAAAAGATGGAAGATACATTTTGAGTCAAGATTATATGAGTTTGAAGGTTTATCATCTAACCACAAATAATTGCTATACCTTATTGGAAATATCATGATCTTTCATGTTTTACTATGCTTTGTTTTCTCTCTTTTTCCTAAGATAATTCTTAATGAAAAACATACAAATGTTTACTTTTCAAATTTAACTGCTCAAGTCAATAAAAAATGCTTGTTTTTTAAATTTCATTGCTGAAGTCCACTGAAAGTTTCGTCTCCATCTAATTCTTTCACTACAGTAATGCATGTTTGGTTTGATATGATTTATTTGATCCCTGTTATCAGCAGTTGTGGGACTTGCACATGGAAGGTTCTCCTGTTGCAACTTATAAGATTCACAAGTATATTCGATCTAAGGTAGGAGATTTTGCTTCTATGCGTTCCTGGGTCAGGGTAGCACTTGCTACAGCAATCTCGTTGTAACACTTAAATGATTGGTTTATATCTCTTTAATTGGGAGTGTTTTAAAAAATTAACTATAATAATTAAGTTAATCTCTTTCAATTAAAGAGATCTAAACCAATTATGCAAGTACTACAACGAGTGCTACAACAAGTTCCGTAGCAGTGTTCTTGATATCCCTTTTGCAGCCAACAATTTTCTGGATGATGGTTTGAAGATTTGAAATTTCTAAAGGCAATACTAACTTTCAAGTGTATTTTGGAATTAGGCTTTGAAATGAATTTCTACTAGTTATATGTATCATCTATTAGAAGCCTTACAAATCACTGAAATTGGCATCTTCAAGGAAACTGCAGCGTGACAATGCTACTATGCCATCATGCAGCTGTGCGATTTACACAATAATGATTCTATATTCAACAAGTTTGAGTGCTGTCTTAGTATGGGCGATCTTCATTTTGCTAGTGGGATATAGGTATTTTTTCTCTCGTCTGCTTCCTAACATTTGCATTATGATCGAATACAGTTACCGTGCTTATGTTGTGGTTCATAATTCTAATAAGAGATTAGTATGGGCATAATAATGTTCATTGTTCTGTGTATTGATCAGCAACTGTTTACGGGTATTTTCTTCTGGAGCTGAAATATAAGATGGTTACTTAATGGAAGTTAAAAGAGATCTAAATTGGTATGCCTTATATATAATCAAAAGATCAGTAGGCTGCTTAGTTTTCTGTTTGAAGCAAATGTGTTTGTTTGGATGCTAAACTTGTAGTTCGATGTTTTTTGCATCTTTTTCAGCAAGAAGCAACGACCTTCCAGAGTCGTAAAGCAGTCAAGATCATACAGAATTGCACGTCGACTATCTGAACATGGTAAGCCTTGTTTCTGCTGGCCAGATGCTATTTTCAACCTGTTTCGCATCCCATAACCATTTTTTCTGAATCTTATTTCAAGGGCTAGATAAGATTAATTCCGATATGAGCAGCGCCGCAATCGACTCAAACTGCTTCACTTAGCATGGCATCCAAGAACAACTACGATTGCATGCGCTGCCGCTAATGGCTTATGTCTGTTCAAGGCTTAGTGTGTATTCTTCTGCAATTCCTAGTTGGAAGGTTTTTCTCAGCTTGAGTAATAATGAATTTAATTTTATGATATGGAATGTAAGGTAGGGGCCTTGGAGACTCCATTCTGATGTGATTGTGAGGAGTTTGGAAAAAAGAAGGGAAGTGGAGGGAGAATAGGAAGAGCCATGTTTGTTTTTAAGTTTCTGGGTATCTCAAGTTTAATTTTCTTAGGGTGCTCAAAGCTTTTTCAAGCTGTATTTCCGGTAATTCTTTTAATTACTTCTAACATTCCATTATTTGATATAGTAACATCATCTTTAATTCTAACCTTCCATTATTTGATATAGAACGTTAATTCTTGTATCACACACGTTTGGACTTACGTCGAGGTAATGGATGCTTATATACCCAAAACTGTGATACGAGTGAAAGATCATTTGAATGATTTGTGTGTGTGGTTGAGACATATATGTGATAGGGTTTTGTTGTGATATTAAGGAGAACTTTGAGGCGAAATTCTGTTAAAATTTATCAAAACCAGCAAAGATAAAGCTAAATTAAGATAATTCATATCCATCTTTAAGGTGAATTAAGATCATTAATATCAATCGTTTTTAGAAGGGTTGATTTTTTTAAAAATGGATTTCTTAATTGAAGGAGACAATTTCTTAATTTATTTTGACTCATAACCAAATGGGTCTATACTTTAAATCGACTTAGGAGTAATGCTATGTAACTTATTCTATTAATAAGCCATAATTTTATTTGGGGTTTTATTGATTATATAAATGAACCATAAATTCCTTTAGGAAATGCACTTACCGACTAAAAACGATCAAACAGTATGTTAAAGGGAATTAAAAGTTGGGATGTGATGAAATGACAAGATGTTTGACCAATCAAAATATAATAAAAATAAAATAAATTATTATATTATATTTATTCATTTGATTAGAATTTATCTTTAAAATTAAAATTTATCACTAAGATATATAATATGATCATAGTACTTTATTATTTTATAAGAGTTTATTTGTAAAATTGGTTTATATTTAGCGTAGGCCGCATATGGAGAGGCATAATAATCCATTCGAATGGTGATCGATCTTTCATAAAAACTAGTGATAAACACTCGCCTAAAATGTTATTATATATTTGCCATATATTACATCAATATATAATTAGTGCATATGAACATAAAAACTAGGGAGAGAGACCAGCATAGCCGGTGGTGGTCTCACTTCAACGCTCGAATGTTCTATATTTGTCCCTACTTGGTTATGTGAAGTTCCGAACTCTGCCTTCTTTAAACCTGTCAAGAAACTGCGTACGACAGGTTATATGTGACACACCATTCATGTCTACTGCCACGTTTAGTAACTAGAATCCATGTTTACTTTTGGAAAACTCCTTTGTTATTTTCGGTTTGTCAATAATAATTTTTTCAGGGTCGATGCTTGAGCAGTTAATGGGGACGGACCGTAAATTCGTTGTACACTAATACCCACTAAGTAATCTTTGCACCTATGTATACCCTTTTATATTCCATAGACGGTTACAAATCTTATTAGCTATAAACGTGTTTCTAAGATAGAGAATGACAAGAGTCTTGTCAAGAGTTACGACCATTCTTCCTTTACCCAACATCGTAATTCTCTTTTCTTCGTCTCTGCACTATACCAGCCCATTGGCGAGATCACCAGGCGACATCATGGTGAGCTGAAATGGCCTGGCACACCATTCTCATTTGGATTCTATTCCTTTTTTTGTTAGCCATTGATTGCTTGAGTTTTTGTTAAGGATGATGGAGATCAAGGAAAAGATAAAATGTGTCCACCATGGCTCTTTCCTCTTCTCAATACGAGCTTCTTCATCCAATGCCAATCCCACGCCGAGTCCCCCAAGAGAGAGCGCAACAAATACTGCTTGGACTGCATAAGCGGCGCACTCTGTTCTCTCTGCTTAGCTGACCACAAAGATCACCGAACCATTCAGGTTGTTTTCTTGAACAAATTTAGTTGATGTAGATCCTCTTTTTGAACAGTAGATTGATGGGTTTTTGTTTCAGATAAGGAGATCATCATACCATGATGTGATAAGGGTGAAAGAGATTCAGGAGGAGTTGGATGTCAGTGGCGTTCAGACATACACCATCAATAGTGCCAGAGTCGTCTTCCTCAACAAGCGGCCGATGACAAAGCCAGGGAAGAGCGTCAACAATGTCTGCGAGGTCTGTGACCGCGGCCTACTCAACTCATTCCGCTTCTGCTCCCTTGGTTGCAAGGTTCTTCTCTATCTTTGGTTTTCTTGGTTCTCATGTTACAATTTCTTTGCCATTGTTTGGTAGAGCTTTGAACTTCATAAATAAATGACATTTCTCAATCCTGTATCAGACTGCTAGAACCATGAAAAATGGCCGGACGAGAGGAAAGGAATTACCAACTAACTCTGAGAGCAAGAGTGTGGCCACCAATAACTTCACCCCTTCAACTCCACCGGCAGATTCAACCAGTTTCAGGAGATTGAAGAGGAGAAAGGGAGTCCCTCGTAGAGCTCCATTGGGAGGCCTAATCCTTCTCTGCTAAACCTGATCTTATAATATGCATCTGTATAGACTAAATAAGGCCAATCTTTTCTGCCCACAGTAGTTGAGCTTTTCTATGGGAAGGCCAGCTGTGGGACTACCTAGGCGTATATGATAAAAAATAACAGACATAGAAATAGTTTTGAGAATAAAGAGTATTATGGTATGAAAGTTTGATACAATTTCTGTCTTTCTTTATGCTGTGAAGATGAATGCAAGGAAATCATAATTTGCAGCACTTATATTGAAGTATTTTACACTGATGTCGAAGAGATCGGAAGAATAAATTGTACGCCTGCATGAGAAGATATCCAAAAAAGATAAAGAGTTCAAAGTCTTGAATGGTGATGAGAAAGTTGGAAGGAAGATACAACGGTTCCAACTGTCTCAACAGCTGTGAGGTACATAGAATAACATTCATCAGGCATTGCCCTACCACTTGGGTAAAAGTACTTCTAGATTAATATGATGCCATGCATTTTCTAAAGATCCTTTTATGTTGAAGACCAACATAAACTAGTAGATTTGTCAGCACCCAGAAAAATGAACTGTAACACCTACCATGGTGTACTTCACAAATTGATTTGCAGAGTAAAAAATCTGTTAACGTGAGACCCATTTTAAAGTCGTCGGTTGCAGTTGATGAAAATAAATAAGATGAGAAGGATAGATGTAAACAAGTGTAAAAGCTTTGACAAGAAGAGACACCACTAGTGAGTAGTGACGTGCAACAAATGCTAGTAGCCGGAGTGGGTGACGAAGCTTCATAATAGCGAAAGCCTACAGTTCTCATTTTTTGACAAAGTAAAAGAAAAAAGCAGTAGCTTGTGACCTTATCTTTCCTAAATGTTGGGTTTGTTGGCTATAGGTAGGCAATCTTGATCGTCATCAGAGCTTGACTAGATGGATGCAAAACTACACCGTGCTCATGGACATGGATGGTTTTGTTTGAACTCTTTCATTGATGACTAAGGGAGTAGGGTCAACCTAAGTTGGCAACTTATTAAATACTTGATAAATGGACTCCGGTAGACAGGATGAAATATGAGGTATGTAAAGTCGGCAGTAAATTTACATAACAGCAATAAAAATGGTAGTATTAACCTATAGTCTTCAAGAGATAAAGGGTACCTGGTAAAATCACTTTTTTCAACGTTGAAGATGAGAACCACCAGTACATTTTCCTGGAGTTCAACTTTGCCAGAAATATTAGCAAACCCGCGCGTATCATCCATCCCACAGGCATTAAGCACATTGAAGGTTGCTCAGTATAAGAAAGAAAATACGCTCTTGAACCTGCCAAATATGTCATCACCGTTTGCTCCTTCGGTTACTGGGTTCATCCCTCTAGAGCAACCACGAGTTTGGACTTTCTCTGGTTTGAAGATGGAACCCACAATCGCCCTCATTATTTCAGTCCGTTCCGTGGCAGCATCAGATTTTTCATACACAGTATCCGAATCATTTTTCAAACGTTTTTTGATCGGTGATAAAGAACTTTTAAGCTCCGACACCTTGTTGTTGCTCTTACTGGAGGAAGAACTAGGATTGCTTACTGTGAAGCCGGTAATTGAATTTTCATTATTTGCTTTTCCCATCCATTTTCTGCTCAATGGAGTGCCTCTCGCTGCTTGGACATTCTCTATCCGCATACGACTCTGAGGTGACTCATTAAAGGCAACTTGACCCCCATCGATAAACATGGGTTCTATGTCACTGATCCTCATGCTTCGAGATGGCTGCTCATGCAGTTTAAGGTCACTTCTTGGGAAATCCTGTGGAATGACATTTCACTGTTTTGAGACCAAGAGACAGCTTCTGAAGTGCCCCAAGAGAGATTCAAATTGGCCATGTTCGAGGGTTGGCTCTCGGGGTCAAGATCTATTGCAATTGCGTTTTCTTGTTGTACATCGTTGTTGTGATCTCTTGTAGCTGGCCTTGTGGGAATAAAAATATCTGATGGATCTGACTTTGCATACACCAGAGTCGGTAGAGCTGGGAAATTTTTTGCCTTTTTCCGGATATGGTCAAAAACTGTTTTTTCTGTTAAACTGCCAGGCATAGGTTCTTCGATGTCCATCGGCAAAACACCTTAATGGTATAAACCATGTTAGCTAAAGACATAACCAGCTTCAGTGAACTCACAAGCCATTTTCACACAAAACATCAATATCAGAAAGCAATACCATCATTGAAGTCTTCAATTTCAGGAAGTAGATCAAAGCTAGGCCTGAAATATAAAAAGCCAGTGTTTGAAGCTTTTTGATGCAGCTTAATTTGTAACATTGCACAGTAAATCTTTTCGAGCCAATGTATTGATGAAAAGCACTTACATGGAAAGATGGGAAACTTCCCGATTACCAATATTAGTATTTCCAGCAGGAACTCGGGAACTGACATCATCATCTTCCACCACAAGGACTTCCTTAAGTGGAAGGTGTGCAGTCTGTGACTGGTAAACTCTACGGCTCAGAGTATTATCCAGGATAGCGTCAGGTGTTAGTATATGTTCCACATGTACATCAAGACCATCTGCAAAAAAATTAAGGTAGATTTTAATGTAAGATCGGTGGAGCTGAATAATAGATTACAAAATTAAACCCTCACTATATTCTTCAAATATGAGATTGGCTTTAACAGTAACTTTTCCCTGCTGAGGGGTAGAAATGAGAACTGTTGCACTGTAAGGACTGCAACAACTCAGAATAAGTTAGTAAGAATTAGGCTAAGTAAGCTCCAACAGACTTTTTTTGGCCTGGTTAAAAATACAGAAAGGAAGCTATCTGTTGGAGTGCAACACACAAGGCTTACGTAGCAATGACACAAAATTCTAATATTATGCATCAAAACTGATGTCATCATTCTAGATCCTTAAAATGAAATTTTAATTATGCTCGATACTTAACTCTTTGGTAAACACAGCTGCGATATTTTTAACTTCTAGCATCATTTTATAGTAAATATTTGATGGATCTCTTTCTTAAACAAGATAAAAGAGAAGGCAGAATAAATACTTTTTACTTCCAGCTTCATTTTAGAGTTAATATTTGATGAATCTCCTTCTTAAACAACATAAAAGTGATGGCAGAATAAGTCTTCCATCTGAATATAAAAAACCAAAATGTACTTCACCATTGTTTCACGTACCTAGGAAATTCTTCAACCCTGCAGCACAAAAATTTGGAATAAAGAAGTCGTATGAAAGATAGTAAAAGCAATAATTTTCTAAGTTTTTTATCATAAAGGATAGCAACAAAACCTTATTTTCTCATGAAAAAGTAATTGATTGTCTTCTACAGAGCCAATAACCTGCGAAAATGGGTGTTATATCTATCATAAAAACAACTATATATGAAGTTGATGCAACCATTTTCATAACTGAGGACTAACCATATCAGCAAAATGGCGTTTCATTTTTATGTTCTGTTGCGACACCCTAGCCAATGTCACAACCAACTTTCGTTTGCCCAGCCTCTGGCTTTCAGATTCAATTTTCACGTCAACCTTTGGTGGAAGCGATAACAGGGAATCCTTAATGTGGTTACCAAATGGATACTTTCTGCCAGTGACCATTTCTATCCTTCTTGGATCTGCTTCCTCGAGGGCAGAGAAGGAACTAATTCCAGCAGAATGTAGTGCCTAGAGCATTTCCGCTAGAAGATTACTCAAATTTGTTTACTATAAGAAACCAAATAGACATCACAGAATGCGTGGGAACATAGCTGGAAAAAAGTTGGTATATCTGTCAAAATTATGTGTATATCCAAAACCAACCTACTTAGGTTAAGATGATAATGATGATGGAATAAAAAATGACAATTTATGGAAGCAATCTCACAGACATAACTAAAAGAAAGTGTTCTACCTATCCATTCAACAAATAATAGGGAACTTTTGCAAGATGAGACAGAACATCGTTTCTATCAAACAAAAGAAGCATTTTGTCGAGTAACTAAATAGTATGGAATAGAAATTATAAGATAGGGAGGAAATTGAGACCTTAGCAGTGACCACTCCAATGCCCTGCAATTGTTTCAGCAAGTAAGGGCTATCATCCCAGAGCTTTTGGTGTAAACCTTTAGCAAGAACACTAGCATTCAAGTACCCCTTATAGTTCTTTTTGTGAATAAAAAATCCTTCATACATTTTGCAACTCTTGTTCCATTTGAGCATACTTGATTCATATCCTATAGAAAATTGTAAAGAAAACTTGACAAGTTATTTGAGGTACTAAAAGAATTTTCACTAAAAATGTTATTACAGTACATGAAGATAACCTGGCTCAGTGATAGATCATTAATTGAAGGATTGCCAGTCAAGCAATCATTTGCTAAAATAAATATCTTTTCCTCTCTAGTCTGGATTCGCTTCTTTCGCTTTCCATTCTCACTAAGAACGTGAAAACGAAGACGACCACTCTTATCTGAGTTTATATCATTTAAAAGTTTTTTCTCATTGCGGCGAAGTTGGATCCCTAAGAACATGGAACAAAGTCAATCAACACAGCAGAGCACCAGCAACCAATATCATTTACAAGCAACAGATGAGCTTACACACATGCAATCTCCTTGGAGCGGCAAACGGTTCGTAGTGCATCTTCCAAATTGCAATTCTCTGCTACTTGTACAATATTTTTCATAGTTTCAAATGTCAAATAGTACTTTGTCATCAGCTGTCCAGGTTCTGCTGACAGAGAATAGCAACTGTCAATCACCTTTTATTAAAAACTAGTGCACATCATACTTGTACAGATTATGCAGCAGTTGTTGCGCATATATCAATGTAATTTGATATTCAAAATCCATGGAAAATTATTAATCAGCAAAGAGAAAAAATCATTGAAATGTAGATCGGGCTCACATAGATATAAAATCAAAGATGATTCCAACGGTTTTGGTGTTATTTAATCAACTTGGGGCTGAGAATTAGGTAATTGGGCAAAAATAAATTCACTAAATGATAGATCCTATATTAAGAAAAAAGAAAGCTTTCTGAAAACTCCTGAAATGATGTAATGGCTGCCATCTTAGTCAAAGAGCAAAACAAGGAATTTGATAAACCATGAGTCTATGAACTACCATTTCTAATTAAAATAAACCAGTGTCTAATTTAAGAATACAAATTGGTGCCAACCATCTTAGAAGAATCTATCTACTCTACTTGAAAACATCAACCTCACCTAATGGTTTAAGGAGAAATCCATACTCGTCTGTCCAAACCATACCATATTCTGCCAATTCGTTAACATTTTGAACACAAATTTCTGCATGAAAGTACAGGTTAAAAAGACAAGCACAAACAGACAAGAGGCTAGGATAGGATAGGCACAAGCACAGACAGACAGACAGAGAGCCTAGGATAGGCACATAAATAAGGAACACCTTGAACATGCCTCTCCAGACGTTCCCACGGGATTCCCTTTTTAATGCCATAATATTCTGGATTCTGGTAACATGAGTGAGAAAGTATAAAACAGTTGCGAAAATAAGACATATAATATTAGATGAAGTACTACGAACCTTCTTTATACGAACAAACAAATATGAGCATTTAAGCCACTCAATGGCCAAACTAACATCAGATACAGTGAGCTGAACAATTTCTGCATTTAGATGCTCCATTGTACAAGAAAGCAATCTGAAATGTTAAGCATAGAAGATAAGATTACTTGAGTCTATCATATCAATAAAAGAAGCCCAACTTTCTGACTTGTAATTAAATGCATACTGCGACTCCACCATTTCACACCCACCCAAAAGATTTTCGTATAAATGAACCTATGTCAGAGATAAAAACTGATTAGATCTCACACATACAACATTTTCTGGCCAAAAAACATATTTAAACATTAGTCATAACGATTAGGAGGAGTTACTGTTTCCTTTCTTGTCATTATTATAACTGTGCCAGCATCATCAAATGGTGGACGCCCAGCTCTGCCGCACATCTGGAAATTATGGAAAAGAGAATCATGGCCAACTAAATGCAAAGTTTTGTGTTCTATATATTATCTCTGTTTCCTACACATGCTCGTATACAATAGCAGTGCAATATGCTGCAACACCTATTAATATTTAACCTGTTATCATGAATGAAGTTAAAACAAAATAAAATCATACTTGCAATATCATGGACCTATCATACTCTGAATATAATCCTTTCTCCTTGTTGCTGCAAAGAAGCTAAATTTTAGTTCCTCATGAGCTATGGATGGATGCAGGAAAATAAATAAACATACAAGTACTGCGTAGATTTGATGACCACTGTGTGAGCCGGCAGATTGATTCCATGGGCTAGAGTATTAGTTGTACAAAGGACCTGAAGGTCGCCTTTAAGAAAAAGGCCTTCGATGAGGTTCCGATCCTTTTGACAAAGCCCACCATTGTGATAACCAACTACCAAGAAGAAAGTTTTCATTTATACAAATGCAATTCCGTAAAAGATAAGTGTTTATATTTGCTCTATGCAGCAGCGATCACAATTCTTCACTTTTGAAGTTACCCAAAAAGTGTTTACTAAATCAACAGCAGATCATAAAGAAATATGTCCACTGGAAGATATGGGTAAATCTAATGGCAAACACCTCCATATTGCACACAAGATTGCATTTGCTTGTCGGTGAATGATAAAGAAGCTTCTTTCAACCTATCCTGCTGTTCTTTGTATTTTATAAATGGATTTGAGTGGCCAAGGGTCATTGCAGCTTGACAAAGACATTGAGAAGCATCTTGAGCTCCCTTTCTGGTGGAACAGAAAACTAATGCAGACTTTCCTCTGGAGTGTTGCATCAGGATATCTGCAGAAAACCTTGCGGTTTTGATCATACTTCCAGTTTCTTGGAACAAAAAAACCGGCCAGAAAATTTCATGTGAGTGTATTACGATCATTACTCACCAAAAATGAAGTTTTGCAGACGCTGAAGCATTAAATAGAACATAAAGACAATTAGTACTTAGAATAAACAGACGATATCACCTCAAGTTTTGAAAATTTTTATTTACAAACCAATAGCAGGCAAAAAAACATGAGAATCTGTCACCTTTTCAAACAAAAAGTCATTCCTGGCAGCTGCATATCCTGCAGATTGGAATCAAATGCGGCAAGTGAAGAAAATTTTTATATGCATATTTTGACTAGATTAATGTAAAACAACAAAAATACCACAGACATATTACAATTAGCCAGCTGATGATGTTTCCTAAAAAGGTTATTGATAATCCTGGTGATTTTTTTTAAACCATATTTCCCTTACATACAATAGAGGTCTACCTCTAACTTCCTACTACTACCAGGATATCACTAGGATTATCAATTTCAACACTAGGAAACATCATTAGCCTTGCAATTAAATCAACAAAAAAAAATCAAGTGAATAGAAGGCAAACCTAAACAATTCAAAGATGCAGCTATTCGTGAAGTTAAAGAAAAGGATCAGTCCAAAATGAGAACTGGGATAATATCTTAAATCAGCACAGGAAAACTAACACTTGTTATGCATTAGTAACCATTACTAATAGTTGAGATGAATGATATGCTGTCCTAATTATTTTTATATGAGAGAAAATTGAATGCTTAGGATTTCAGGAATGAACAAGCAAATATTAGAATAATTGACGGAATGGTAAAAGCCTGCATAGCAAGACATACAGAAAAACCTAATATCATTCAGTGAACAAGCAAATGTCTGTCTATGTTAGAAAAAAAATTGCATTGGAAAGTTTCAAGTTGACAGATATATACCAAATACTTTAGTTGTCAACTTTATTGGTCTCATTTCTTCTCCAAACCTGCATTGAAAAATGGTCGAAGATACTGTCAGCAGGACGACAAGCATCATGAATCCTTAGCTATTTGCCAGCGAACCTTTTAATCCCTTCCAGAGGAACTAATAGCCATTCAGCTGTTTTACACAAAAATAGAGTACATTGAGAATCACGAGTTTGCATTGTATCAAAAAGGAAGAGACAAATGTAAAGTCTTCATGTAAAAAAGAAGAAGAAAGCTTACCAAGATCATCAATATTTGGAATTGTTGCAGAAACACCGACAAATCGAACACGGGAGAGAGAACATGACTTCATACTTGGGTTACGAGCTAACATTTTAATTCGACTAACAATGGCCTCCAGAGCAGCTCCACGAGGATCGTTTAGCAAGTGAACTTCATCAATAAGTACTAGTGCTATGTCACCAAAAAACCCCAATCCACCATCTCTAATGCGCTGCCTAGTGACCGCATCAAACTTCTGCAGATTAAACAGGTATATATATTGTTACTTCCTGGTGTTCAAAAAATTGTGCGCACTCCATGTTTGTAACAAGTTTTAATTCGTAAATAACTGTATTTGAAGCTTTGAGGAAGTTGGCAGGAAATGCGCACCTCCGGGGTGGTCAGAATTATGTCAGCTTCTTGAATGCTCTTGGCATTGACAGACTCATTGTCCCCTGTCAATTCCAAGCAGCTGATTCCCAAAGAGCTCAGTTTCATATTCCAATCCCTGAGCTTCTCTTGCACTAAGGCTTTCAACGGAGCTATATAAATCTGTGTCCCCCAAATCCCGGGTTTATCGTATCAAGCACATACTAAATTGTAGAAAACACTGATCGCATACAAACTATAAAAAAATTGAGAGGACAAAAAAAATGGAAGAAATCGAAGTAAGAACGACTCCTCACTGTTTTCAAGGTTCCCTTGAGATGCTCAAACTTCCCTTCCGGCGAAAGAAACCTAGAAAGGAGCCTCAGAATACAGAGCTCGAACAGCACGGTCTTGCCGCTACCCGTCGGCGCCGAGACAACCATGTTGACATCAGAGTGGAAACAGCTCCCAAAGCATTCGCTCTGCAAGGAATTGAAGTACCTGCACATCCAACCACGCACACACACAAGATGGGAACAAAAATCCCAACAAATCGCTACCTGCAAAACTTCCACAAACCTGAAACTGAAAGCCGATCGGAACGGCGGGGGAAGATCAGAAACCGATTTGAGAGCGTAGGAGTCCATGGACGATCCTGAAACCAGTGATGAGCGGCGTCGAGCAATGAGGGTTGGGGGATCTCTCACCCGTAGACGTCGAGAAGTCGAGATTGGGAAGCTTGATCGAAGGAGGAAGACGAAGCGGTGATGGAGAAGGTCGCCGGCGAAGCCTTCGCCGGAGAAGTAGGAGCTCCGCCGTCGAAGGTTCGTATTTTGGTATTTGGGATTTTGGAGGGGACGAACCGAATTTCGAATTTAGCGGTCCCCACTCGACCATGCCAATAGGCACGCCAAATATTCTACATTTCTTTATTTCGAAATTAATTCGAACTTAATTAATTCATAAATAAACAGGTCAAAAAAGTTTAAGTGTTTAAATTAAATTATGCTAAATTTAATAAGTTTTGAATTGTTAAGAATGGAAACCAACTTCATAGAGTTCGTTCAATTATAATTTTATTTTGAGAACAAAAGATGGTATTTTTCTTATTTTTAAGCTAATAAAACTCTAATAGTGCATAATTACGATACATGAGTTATCCATTTACATAGAATAATCAAATAATAGGTTGACAATTTAACTAAATTAATTATTTGATTAAAATTTAAATATATTAAGTTCGATATTTGAGTTGAAGTGAGCCGACTAATTATTTATTTAAATTTACGTCATATTTTTTGAATAAATAATTTCAAACAAATAATTATTCAGCCTTTAAAATAACAAATACGAATACATTTTTTATGCCAATTACTTTGTTGAAAAAATTTTAACTCCTCCTTGAAGAATGACGTCGGTGGCATCATTGAGATTGTCCACCTGGCCTGGGCGGAGCTAAATGCGGCTCGCATTGGTTTGGTGATGCATGGGCGCATGGAAGGAGAAAAGCGGGAAAAGAAGCCACAACCGACCTCGCGGCCGGAAAACGACCGCCCAGGAAGCTATGGAGGCCGCGGCGGCCACATTCGACGTCGACTAAATGGCGGCGACGATGAGCAAGGCATGCCGTAGAATGCGGGACCTCAAACCCATCCACGCCCGACTTATCCGCCTCAGCCCACTGTCGAGATATTCCCTCCCATGAGAAAGCGTTCAGTCACATTGAAAGTTGTGAAGGCATGAAGATAAACCAAGAGGTACGACGAATTCGATGAGAGTTTGTGGAATACGTGAAGAGACTCATTAGTAAGGATTCCAATGCTCGTGTTTGGAGTTGGCTCTTCACTTCAAGTGGTATTCATATATCTAGTCTATAAATATGTGATTAGAGGTATGTGTTTAGTGTATTTTCCCTTTGGGGAAGTTCCATGGAGTGTTCTCCCTCCCTATTGGAAGTTCGAGTGTTCTCCTTTAGGGGAAATTTATGGATTACATTTATGGATTACAGGTGTAGACAGAGTTACCATTGGTAGTACATGTGGGAGAAAAAAGTGAAATTGTTTGTTGTGAGGTAAAGATATGACTTCGGGTTCTTCGACAGAGATCAAGAGTGGTTAATTGGGGTAGTGTTACTTTTTTGAGTGGAGTTTTCTACATTTGGGTAACTCGTTTTCCACATTTGGGTAGAGTTACTTTTATTGGGGTAAAGTTTTTCACACTTTTGGTAGAATTTTTACATGTATTGGGTGGAGTTTTTCCACATATAACGGGGAGTGGTTTCACTCACAAGGGGGAGAGTTTGAAGTTTTTCATTATCTCAAGTTGAAGTCGAGGTCGTAATCCGGGTGTGAGATTAATCCATTTTTTCATTTGAGGTGTATGATATTTTTTCAATTTCTCAAGAATTGTATCTTTCAGATCTATGTTATTGATCTGATTTAGGTTAGGAGAGTTTTTCAAAATTATATTTCGATACTTGATTGTAAGAGATTTCTTAATCAAAGTTGATCGAGTAGGTTAATTTTCTTTTCTCTAAATTGGGAGGAAAGCTTCCGTCAATTTTTATTTTGGGTGTCTCATATCCATTTCATTGAGCGTGTGGAAATATTTTCGGTCTTTCTTTCGCTTTTGCTGGAGTGTATGTTTCCCAACACCCACCCCACGCCTCCCTACTCGCCTCCAAGCTCCTCCGCTTCGCCGCAGGCGACCTCCACTACGCCCGCCGCCTCTTCTCCCACCTCCCCGGCCCCAACACTTTCTTCTACAACACCCTCATCCGCGGCCACGCCAAGTCCGCCGCCGCCGCGCAATACTACCGCCCTCCTCCTCTTCAACCGCATGTCGCCGCCGCGTCCCCCCCCCCCGACGAGTGCTCCTTCATCTTCCTGCTCAAAGCCTGCTTCCGCTCCGGCGGCCGCCACGGCAATGGGATTCACGCTCTGACCATCAAGCTCGGCTTCGGCTCCTTCCTCTACATCCAGAACGCGACGATCGTTTTCTACGCGACGATGGGGTTTCCCGGCGACGTAGCTCGGGTGTTCGAGGAAATGGCCATCCCAGATGTAGTGTCGTGTTCGAGCACTATGGTTGTTTGGTGGGTTTGTTGGGGAGGGGCGGGTATTTAGAGGAGGCGTATGAGTTGATTGCGAATATTCTGATTCCGATCAATGATGTTGTGTGGGGGGACATTGCTCGGTGCCTGCAGGATCCATGGCAACGTGATGATGGGAGAGCGGGTGGTGAGCAAATTGACTGAGCTCAAACCGAGTGATGGTGGATACTATGTGCTTCAGAGTAACATGTGCGATGATGCCGGTAAGCGAGCAAAGGCCACGGAGATCAGAGAAGGAAAGGTTCCCCCTAGAAACCATTCGAGCTAAATTTATTATGTTCCTATAAAGTTAGAACTATTTATGAGATATTAGGCATTAAATTTTGATATTTTTGGCTGAAAAATAAAATAATAGAATCCCGTAGAAGGAGCAAATAAAACTCTTGGCATTAGCTAGGTGGGATCTGAACACTAATAGATTTTACCTTTGAGCTGATGCACCATCATACTGAAATGCAATGGGAAATTTAATTCAAGTATTTTATCCTCGCTTTTCTGCTGGGGAGTAGAATGGCTATGCAGAGTGGATGATGACTGCTGCAATGCTTGTGGATACCGGATTATGCACTTGGGCAATGAACCACCAAAATTTAACTGCAATTGGATGGGCATTCTGGATTAATGAACAGGCTGGCTCCGTAAGTATCACTCCCAAGTACATGGGCATTCTACGGTGAACAGGATTGGCTCTGCAAGTATGACTGGTTATATAATTTTTCCTATACAAATTAATGAGAAGTTGTATATTAATCGATTATGACTCTGTGAGCTTTGGCTACTTTTGCTGCCCTTGTTCTTCTTGTGCTGAGAACTATGGTCTCTGCTTTTTGCTTGGTGATGGATAGCTTTCCTTGCCTCCACCATTGATGCCATGCATGCAATGCTCAAACCAAAATAAACAGAAAATGGAGATTTTGGGCTTCACCATCTTGGACTAGGAAAGATCAGTTGCAAATCATTGTACATCTTGGACTAGAAATTATTTTTCAGTACAGTTTACTTCAGAAGTACTAAATTACAAATATAAAATTATCAATCATTGTAATTTTTTTTTGATTTTTAGATGTGATTCTGTAAGGACTTTTTAAAACTCTTTTCCTCTTTGTATTTATTTGTTCCTGTATGGGTTTTTAGAGTGAAATTTTAATTTTTTGCAAATCATCTGAATGCAAAGTTGTAGCTAGTTGAGAAATTAAAGGGAGCCACATGCTGGGGTCAGTTTCAGAAGATAGAAGGTAATATGCATGATTGCAGACCGTTTATATTGGTGGAAGTAATAATTGATTTAAAATCACACACTTGTCCCTTGTGTTTCTATAAAGTTGATTGGAGACTATGATTTGTTTTCTTCTGTATTATACAAGAAATGGAGGCTTGCGGCGGTCGATTTATCAGCGCACCCAACGCATGCCACTACGTGAGCGATCAGATTGACATCTAAAGGTTGTTGATTGGGCAGTTAGTAATTTTGGGGGTAGTTTCTCCAAAAACTTAAAATTGTTATTAAGTAAACACTTGACCACCTCAGGACATGACCGCATGATTCGAAATTGCTGCTAAAAGTAACGGTGCTATTTAATAAGTTATGGAGTAACAATGCTCGGCCATATGACATAATTCACAAGTTACAACTCTAGGCTCTAGGTTATATAAAATATACTTTTTATTTAAACCAATTTAATGGTTACCCCCATTTAAAACCCAAATTGATAAACGTGAGAATAAATAATTAGAATATTTATAACTTTTCAAATATATATACTACTTTTAGTTTACCCTTTCATCCTAATTATAAAATAACAGTAACACTCTAAATCCGGTTCATTTTCAAATTAAAGTTGATCTATTCTAGTAGATTGAATCAATTTTTACTTCAATTTAAGTTGGTTGACCCAAATATGAGCGGAATAGACTTAGACCCTCTCGACATCTTAAGACAGAAAAATACCTACACAATGTGCAACCAATGTATGTATGAGATGTATACCCTAACACAATGCTACGTGAATGTTACAATAATCAATCATACTCAAATCAATTAAATTATAATAAAAATTATATAAATTTCTAAAACAAAACAGATAATTTTTTTTTATAAAAGTGTAATAAAAGGCCAACCCGTTTAACAATTATTTTATCACTAACATGATATTTATATTTTCAAGTACAATAAAGTCATACACAACAAATTAAAAGTTTTAAATTAGGTCTTGACCCATTTGATCATCACATCGGCGAAAATTTCTCAATCAAATCTCAAACATTTGCAAATGCTTTCAACATAACACAAAACATACCACAACATCATTCATCGTGACCAAAATCACAAAAAAACTATACGTTGTGCCTGGTCGATGCGTGTCAACAACAATCACTCTTCTTCGTTAAGGTCGACATGTCACATTCCTATTCCTCACCTACATATATAATAGAAAAATGTCAGCAATAGTTCTTATTAATCCAGAAATAACTAAATATCAAACTAGCAAATAAGAGCTAACTCTCATGTAAAAGAAACATTCATATAACTCCTATTGAATGCTAAAAAAGGTAACTACTTAAGAGCCATCAAACTGTAAACCAGATGTCATCTCGAATTGACTGGCATTTGGCATTATGCTACTCTCGACATTTTCTCTTTTTAAAGTCCCACTCTCAAGAAAACCAGTATCCTAAGCTCTCTCCAAACCTCTATATTTTTCCTGGCCCAGAGCACAAAGGCTGAATACTCTCAGGCAATTGCCATCAGTACTCTTTAATATCATAGGTTTTGACTTTCGTTGTACAAAACAGTACCCGTTTACTCCACACCTCTCCGGGTGTGAGGAAGCTCAAAATGTGGAGTTATCAGGTTCACTCGGGAATAGATCGGCTCTCTCATCAATCCAACGCCCATTGTGAGTTACACATGCGCCGTCTCATGATATGTGTAAGTTGGTTTCTCCATCTCTTGGCCCACATGAAAATCCGATAAAAACCTTATTTATAAGGTTGGGAAATGAATTATATAAATGGCCCAAAGGCAACTTGCTATAGATTTGAGTTTTCGAAAATAGCTCGAGGAATCTTATCCTTGAGGATTCTTATTCCAGAAGAACGTTACGTTTATATGGCCTATGTTAAGTGGGATCCGATAAAATAACTATTTAATAAATCCTGTAATCGATAAAACAAAACATTGATACAATAGAGAGAAATCAATCAAGAGATGAGTCCTATCCTGTAATCGATAAAACAAAAACATTGATACAATAGAGAGCAATCAATCAAGAGATGAGTCCTAACGGACTTGGTAGAAGCTCTAAGTGAAGTCTTGTGCCTAGACAGTAAGTTCCTACTTCGTAGATATACAAACAAGTTTATTCACCAATGCTCATGCCAACTATATGATCGGTACATGACATGGATACGATGAATTGATATGATCACAAGCATACCATGAAAAAAGAACGTGACAAGACATGAGAAATCATATACTAAATGTAGTAATCAACATAATCTACGTTAACATAATTTGCCTCTCAAATCAAAGCAAACAAAATTATTTACTAACAATCATGGCGCAAATTATATGAGTTATTACTAATAAGGTGATAAATATAACAAGTTATTCTAAACACAATTATTACCATGAAGATGAATTAATTCATATGCTATAGCTAATTGAAGAATAATTACTCATATTAACATAAATTACATCAACAAGTGTGACATTAGGGTTCTAAATCACTCCTTTTAAGTAGTTATTTTTATTTACAATTAAGAATGATTATATCCATACCATGATCATAATTAAATTCACATCATTAAGAAATCACATTCACTAACTAATTTCATTACCAATTCATCATCAATATCATGAATGAACACTCAATCCGTTATTAATTTACATTTAAAGGTCACTACTATTAATTTGTATATCAAAGTTAATAACAAAATAACTATCATCCATAACATGTTTAATTTCATAATCGAGTAATTTGAATCATCATTAATTACTTAAATTTCATTAAATTACATAAATGGACTTATCAATCAATAGATAATTATTGTGAATTTACAAAATTAACATATTAGCAAAATTATGAATGTTTAATAAAATTCATGAATGATATGAATAATTATTGTAATGAACTAACAAAATTAAAATGGAAAGAATGAAGAACTTCTAACAATGGTTCGACGTAAAATTGGCGACGAAAAAGATGGTCGGGGTTGTTGACAGTGACCGCGGGGTAGCGGCAAGGAGAAGGGCTAGGGGGTAGGACTAGGGCTAAGAGGGAGAAGTATGGTGGGCGGCCACTGGCCAAAATTTGGCCGGCAGTGGTGGTTTAGCTGTCACTGCCATCAGCGGCCAAGAGAGAAGGAAAGGGGGCCGAGTAGGGTAGAGGAAGGGAAGGGGAAGAGAAGGGAAGGCTTGGCTGGGGTAGCTGGCCGGCGAGAGGGAGGTGGCAGAGACATGCAGCCGACGGCGACCAAAAGGGCAGGGAGGGTGGTCGTGAACAGGGAAGTCAAAGGAGAAGGATGGGATAGGTGAAGGGGTGGTTGGCCGGGTGAGTTGGGAAGACAAGTCGGGCTCTGGTAAGTTTAGTTAGTTATTCTTTTTTGTAAATTTACGCTCGGGTAAGTTTAGTTTAGTTTTTTTTAAATTTTTGCTCAGTTAGGGTCAGACCAACCAGTGTAAAGTGGGTTATAAAAGTTCCTATCAAGTTGTTTAAGGGTTGTTATGTCTGTCTAATACATCATAGTCATAAGTTAAAAATAAAAATGAAAAATAAAACAAACTCGACATCCGTCGAATGACATACTCTAAAAGCTAACAACCTAACCAAAAATCTTAACTAAGGCATCCTAATACAATTACGACCTAAATCTAATTCTACGATCCACTGGACAAAATAAAATGAACACACATATACTCATGTTTATACTAAAAGCCCAGTTTACTATTGCATATCTGACGCTATCATTATATACTTGAGTATACACTAACCCTTATAACATGTACACATGATCGGCCTCGGCCCGGCGCACGTGTTCTAAAAACTAACTGACCTAGACAAATGGTCAAATTGACCTGTTGACGACTATAAAATCCTAACTTGGGTTGTGGGTTTTACAATAACTATAATAAAAATGAATTTCAAAATGTTTCTTAATGCATTCATTTTTAAAAGAAACTAAAAGTAGGCCATATTGATTTCAAAAATCCTAAAATTTCCAACACTGTATGGAAAATAAAGTACACGAGGACATCGATAATTTTTTTTCTTATACCAATGTGACCTAAACTTAAATTTTTAAGAAATAAATTAAGTTAAAATATTAAATTTTTTTTATCATAATTAGTTTATTAGGTGAAAAAGTATTAAATAAATTTAAAATTTTTTATTGTCTATCTATTTTTGCATTTACCTATGTGAATTTTAAGTAGTGGAACCTTACTTTGAGTGGAAATTAGAGTTCATATATTGGCTTAATGAGCCGTAACTCGTGCATATAGAGCTTGTAATAACAAACTAAATAGCTCGTGTATATAAAGCTCATAATAAAATATGGACATTACTGATACAAACTAAATGTCTAAAATAACATGATATGCATAATTAGTTGTTAATACATATAAAAAATTCTAAATTTTAAACTCTAAATTATATATAAAATAAAAACGACAGTTGACTCCGTCAGCTTGTTTCTCTGCCACGTACAACAGGTTAGAGGAGCGGTCGTTGCTGCCAAGCGGAAGCTGCCGGCCACCACCACAGCAGAAGACATGATGGGCATGTCAATTCCCGAACGGCAGAGAAGAAAGAAGAGGGAACGGGCTGTTGGGGTGGAAAAAATCTGGTCATTTTGTCGTGTCATGGAAGGCAAATAATCCCCGTCTCCACTCCCTCCCGAGCCCTAAATCGCCCTGCTTCTCCCTTCTCTTGGCTGTTGCCACCGTCGTCGCTGCCACTTTTGCTGCCACCGTCACTCCCTACACACACCGTTGTGTGAAACATATGTTTCACAGAACCAATTCCATTCGCTACATCCTCTCTCGTCGGCCATGCATGAGCATATGCGCGCTAGCTAGAATCCTTATAATTAACAGCAGCCTTAATTGGTTATGGGAGCTGTTGTTTCTTTGCTTATAAATGGACACGCATATCTTGGGCAAATGGCTGTGCAAAAGTGTGTTACACAAAGCAGTGGTCATGAACAGCCAAAGCACAAGAAGTTCCCCAATGGACCAGCCTTGGAGTGGCCTTGGGTCCAATGCCGCCTACAGGGACCACCTAAAACAGCAGAGCACCAAACTTAGCACAAAACAATGTTTGGACACGGTGAGACTCTGAATGGTGAAGTTCGGCATAGTGTAAGGTGAAGTACAAGGACCTGATAAAGGCTCTTGAAAGCTGGAGAAGGGCTTTTTACGGTCGTCATAGAGGATAGGGAAAGGCGGCAAGAGATGACAATGGTACTTACATGCATATTCTTCCTCGCCGTCTTTATACTCTAGTTTTACCATCTTCTCCGATTAGATCAATATCACATTAATTGAAACCTGGTGGACAAAATGGACTTGGAACAATATCACGTTTCTGTCTGCTATTGGTATTCAGTGTCTGATTTCTGAATGGTCGGAAATTGACAACAAAGCTTTTGTTTTCCGAGATGACACACTTTAGCTTTTTTTATCTTTGTTTTGTGTTTAGACAATAGAGTTTTACAATCAAAACTACTCATTGGAAAACGCAAAAAGGAGGGATTTAAATCCATTGGAAAATGCAAGAGGATTCAAATCCAAATGAATCCTATTTTAAGAGAGGCTATATACGACTTTGGATGATGATGACCCCTAGACTTTCTTGGACAAATTTGGGAAGCTCTAGCTTGTGTTAGGATTGACTTTACCAATTAGTTTGTATTCCTAGGTGTAAATTGTATATATAAGGAGATATTAGTGTATGTGGGCTTTGTTTGAGGGTTTTTGAACTATTTGTAAACTCCCTAATTGTGGGGAGTGCGCGTGAACACTTTCTTAGATTAGGATGGTGCTTCGAGAGAGGAGACTCCCTTCGGTCAAGGTGTGAGCTTGTGAAAGGAAGTGTAACTTCTAGTGGTGGTTGCTCGAAGGGTGTTTGGAGGTTGTTGTAAGGCTCCTTGGCACTTGGGAGGTGTTTGAGAAGAAAGACTTGTAGCTTGCAAAGTTCCTTGGCATTCAAGGTTAGAGAAGGAAGACTTGTTGGAGGCTCTCAAGGGGTTAGGAATGCAAACTTCCTTGTACCTTGAAGGGTGCTTGAGAAGGAGGGTTTGTAAGTACAAGGTTCCTTGGCACTTAGTGCTTGTAAATGAGATATTATTGTTGCTTGTAAGTTGTCCAAGCTAGGTTTTATAATAAAGCTATTGAGACCTACTCACCAAATGACTCGGTTGGATAGAAGACAAGAGTACTAGTTGAGAACTTCTTTAAAAATTATTTGTGTCTTCTCTCTTCTCATTTTCTTTATGTGCTTATTCTTATTTTCTCTCACTTACTTAAGCACACTTCACTTAGCCTACTTGAGCTTGACTTGTTTGCGGTAGAAAACTATGTAAATCAAGCACACAGCCACTTAGTGAACTTACATGGTTTGATCTGCACCAAAGTAAACAATTTTGTGATCTTGATCTTATATTGCCTGAAACACCACTTGTCTAATTGGATTTATCATATTGCTACTTGCTTTGGTCATTCAGTTGTGCTTATTTTGATTATCTATTTGTGATTATCCTTTCATAGTGATTAAATCATTTCCACTTTACTAGTCCATTCTTGTGCTCTTTATAAAGCCCTAAGCATTGTAGGGATCTAATTATTTGTGATAAGTGTTTGTAATAGCTCTCACCCACATTAGGTATCTCTCACAATTAGTGTGATAGGAATCTCAAGATAAATTATCCATAATCACCCAGGCATTTCAAGATCTCAATTTATTTTCAAGAAGGGTTGAGACCCAAATTAAGACATAATGTACTTAAATCTGTCGTCTCAACATCATTGATATGCTTCCAGAACCTTACGCTATTGTGCACGCTTGGCTATGTTCCTGTTTTTATGATAATGTGATCCAAATGAGATTTCTGGTAAGATAAGTGTGCAATTTCTTTCTATCGTGTATCATCTCATCAGGTCACATTAGATTGTTGGCATCCATGTCATTGCATGTATGACATCACTGATTACAACTTAAGTAGGGTTTGCATTGTTAGGCCATGCAGAATCAAGCTTGCTGTAGAAGGATGAGGAGCTCCACTCATAGTAGCCATATAGAATCTAACTTACCGTGGTATGATGAAGAGCTCCACTCATAGGTTCATAGGACTCTCCTTCTACTTGATCTCTGATTAACTCTATCATAGATTTGATTTTAGCCATGGGATGGAGCTAGCGAAATTTTATCGGATCACACTAGCTTCAGATTGTTCACTCATTTTTTTAGTAGTTTAATAAAACTTTGATGATGAGATCCCTTGAGTGATTTCAAAATGATAAGATCTAGTTCAAAAGTTGCTTCGACACTACTTATAAGTTCCCTTAAGATAAATAGAGTTATTATTTTGATTGGTTTTAAATACATTTTAAACACCTCTGCATGTTGTTTTAGTTAGTTTTATTATGGACTAGGGATTTTAGACTAAAGAAATAAAATCTGAACATGTATTATTTCCCAGTTTTATTATACTCAATTCATATTAATTGCAAGGAAATGCTTATCATAAATAAGGTGGGAGTTTTTAAAAAGATTGTAATGATCTAATTTGTGTTTTGGTCCCAAAAAGGAAGCTACTAGGAAGGTGTTCAAGTAATACTTAACCAACGAAGTAAGTTGGATGGTGACATCGCACATGGAGTAATGATGAGCTCAAGTAGATAACTCTGCCAATTTAAGCTAATTCCTGGGATTGAAAAGATAGATTAGAAAAAATCACCTTCCAAGCCAAGAAAGAATCAACAATACACGTGTGACTAATGATAACGTGAGGATCAAACAAATTTCATAAGAGCAAAGGAAGATTCATAGAAGTTGCTAGGAAATTTTCAAAAAATTACCAACCCCCCCAAATTACTATACTGATTCACTCTCACTTAGAAGAGATATTGTTTGTCTTTGTTCCTAATTCTTCTTCTTCTAGACCTTGAAATCTTGGTTTCTTCACTTCTTTTAATCTAAAAGAGTGTGAAATTCTGAGAGTTTGAGGAGGAAAAACAATGAAACCAAATTGCAAGGAATCAACTCAACCGGAGAGAAGAAACCGTGCTAGGGCCTCGACTATCTAGATTTGTATCTTTTTCATTTCAACTTCTTTTACTTGTATTGATTTCTTGATGTTGATGATTATGTTGTTTAATACTTTCAGGGGTGAAATTATTGATCTGGAATGAACAGTGGATCTTAATTATGATATAATGTAGAGTTGTTATTTTCTACCCTCTTACTATTGATTAATGGCTGATTATTCTAATCAATTTTTAATGCTTTAAAAACCTAGCCAACTTTTGCATAATAAAGAGAATTTGTTTTGATTAGACATAGGAAAATCTATGATGCCTTGATTGAAATAGTTTGTAGTGTGGAGGTAGGCATACACATCAAACTATAGATATCCTTTTGAATGAGTTAATCTTAATGCATCTTTTTGTTCTTTCTTGCATAGACATGTAGTAATTAGATCAATAGAGATAGGTTGTAATATGTAGTGACAACCCATTACAATTACCTTCATTTCCTCGGATATCAAACCCTAATCATAATATAAATCGGTAGAAGTGATAAGTCTGCATTTTAAGGTAATTAGGTGAAATTGAACATCCTAGATCTCTCATTTAATTGGAAGTAATTTCAAAGCTCAATTCACAAATAGATAGAGTAGAATATTTGATAATTGTCTTTTAAAGATGCCCTTGCCTCGATCTACAGTCAAGTTAGAATAGATTTCTTAGTGTTAAATGTTTTTCTGTCTCTAAATTAATTAATTAGTTAATTAAGCCATTTAGAGTAAAAGTAAGTAAAATGTACATTTCCTCC
Organism: Piper betle; assembly: GCA_033002965.1. Lineage (NCBI taxonomy): Eukaryota > Viridiplantae > Streptophyta > Magnoliopsida > Piperales > Piperaceae > Piper > Piper betle. The sequence continues at coordinate 150,000 of JAURVB010015102.1, forward strand.
TGGGAACGATCTTTACTCTTTGCTTTATTACTTGTTTGGTGCATGCATTTGTGCGAGGTATTAAATACACAAGTTTATTACGTTGTTATCGGGGATTTGTTAATTTTTCCTTTTTATTTACTTTAATTGTTAGTACAATTACTTAATTGCTTTTATTTCTTTATTGTTTTCAGGTAGTGTATCCACAAGATTAAAATAGAGGAAGTATTTTCTTTTTATCTAGAAATAGAAAAGGCTTGTAAGAGAAATAAGAGAGAAAGAAAGAAAGAAAGCTATGATACAAAATCTTGGTAACAATCGAGGGCAAGCGCTCCAAAATCAACCTAAAACCAACAATGCCAATAATAAAGTTTTAACAGATCTTCCTGTTCAACAATTGGATGGTGTGAATTTAAGTGTTGTGAGGGTAAATAACTATGATATCAAACCTATCATGTTTCAGCTGCTTTAATCAGCCTAATGGGCACTTGCTCAATTTTGAGGCTATTTGTGTCTTTTACAAGCAACATTAAGTTTTGGAGGGGATGTTGAATTCTTTGGCACCAAATTCAATTACTACTTGAGAAGAGATGGCAAAAAAGTTTATTTTGTAGTATTTTCCACCATTTAGAATTGTGCAATTCAAGAATGAGATCACCTCTTTGTTCATATAGAGAATGATTCTTTTTATAATACATGGGAAAGATTCAAAAATTTGTTAAAGATGTGTCCCTACCATGGTATTCTACATTGGGTGCTGATTCAAACATTCTATAATAGATTGATGAGCCAAATGAAATCCATTGTTGTTGTAACGACCTCAATTCTAAAATGCATAATCCCCATTAAGGCCATTACATGCACCATCTCCTACGCGCATTCATATCATTTAAAAGACATAATTTAGGAATTATAACTTATATCAGAATACGAACAAGCGGAATAATACTAATAAGCCGATCAATCATTTTCCAGCAATATCACTAATATATAAGTCATTGTATTCATAAAATATACTACTAATATAATAATTGTCTCAGCAAAGTTCCACTAAGTAAAATACTAAAACAATGAAATAAAATCTAGAACTATTACTGACAGTTTCCAGCCCATCGCTTCTACGTACATGTAAACATGTCCACTCAATATCTCATACAAGGTACTGAGTCACTACTTATATATATAATAACAATAATAAGCAAATAAGAGTAATCTCAATTGATTAGACATGATAAAACTTGAATAAACATAGATCTATAATGACTTAACTTAACATTAATAATGCATAATAATCATTCAAAATAAATAAGATAATTTATGATTTGATTATCCATCCTTGAAACTTAGTTAAATTCTACCCTAGTGACTAACTAGTTAGAGGGGTAGTTTTTAGCTAAGGCTTTTGGAAAATCATAATACTAAGTTAATTAAATTAAATTAACTAGAAAATACTAAGTTAAATACCCTTTCAACTAATTAGTTATTCTTGGTAATTAACCATGAAAAATAATTAAGTCCTTTTGCCCTTATGATCTCTAAAGATCGGGACATTAAGACTTATGAATAGTATGTGAAAACTTACTTAGTTCTTTCATCAACCTAGGTTGACTTCACTATAGAAAACTGAACTAGCTATTGACCTTTTGATCGGCAAGCCTTAATAGTTAAAATACAATGTGTTAAAAATATATGATACTAGCTATAGACTGATGGAGTACATAAGTATATGGACGCCTAGGCGCCTAGCCTAATAGCTAGATAACTATGCACCTACATGCATAATTGTGCTCTAAATTTTACTCCTAGTGAAGTGTGGTAGTGATCCACAAAACTCACATAGTAAACTACAAGTGATCGCGTGCTCTATCACAACAGTGGCCTAAAGTGTTGGGATAATGGTCCTTGCTTAAGGGTGATCTATCATTCACTCCCGTATAACACGTATATTGAACCAATTAGAATTAGCGTACCTTAGCATGTGAAGTAAAAACTAAAAACTAGTGCCTAAGCACATACATCATAAAATAACATACATGTGGATTTAATAAAGCATAAAATGATTTAATATCCGACCAATCACGTAAAATAGAGGATCATAAAACTCCCCAAATATGACTAAACACAGACCTGATCAGCTTGTTGACGAGCTCCAAGTCTCAGCTACTCAAACTGCTACTACTTTGGACGATAATTAATGTATTATAATCCAAATAGTCTATCCATGTCCATATGATATGACATGACATGCATGATGTTTATGATTGTATACAACAAGTTACAAGCATAAATAATATATTAACATTACCATACAAACATCATATAGGGATTAAATAATCATTAACATAACATTTATCGATCAAAATTATTAAACCATTATGAAAAAGCAACTTAGGGTATGAGCACTGCAGCGCTGCGATGTTTGCCTTGACTAGGGTTTTACATTAAATGTGGGCCGAGGTGCTCAAACCCAAGAGTTACAACACAGTGGCATAGTGTAAGTATGTGATTCTATAATAAGTGAAGGCCACAATGTTCATAATAGGGAGTTCAAGTGTTGTGGTGATGGCCACACATATTTTCACCTTAAGTGAAGCTCGCGGTGCCAGAAGCCCTAGCTTTGAAATCCATGGCGTTGGGCTACGTCTTCTTCACCTACAAGTATGCAGCGCTGCGGTACTGATGATAGGTTTTCTTATCCAAATTTGTTTATTTTTTAGTTCTTGATTCATTTTTTTCAAAAAAAAAAGATTTTCTTGATCTCCAAATAATAAAACAAAGGTCATAGCAGGTTTTTAATCTAACATGATTTAACCTACTTTTCCTTTTTATAGTTGAGAGGAAACAAGCAAATTCTGGTGATCATATTCTAAACTCATTCTTTTTTAACAATTAAATCCTCAAACTTGGTTAAATTATTAGAATTACATTTAAAACTTATTTGCAACGACTCTAAACATGAATTAATGCCTTAGACATTGTTCTAACATGTTATACAAGCATAGAACATGAAAACAAGCAAAAGTTGTAGTCTATAATGAATTCCAACCACTTTCATTTCCTTAGGTTAAGATATATTTGAGCTCTTATGGTTGGTAAAAATTTCACATTTAGCTCCATAAAGTAGTGTCTCCACACCTTAAGTGCAAATACTATAGCTTTTAACTCTAAGTCATGAGTAGGGTAAATCTTTTCATGCACTTTCAGCTACATTAAAGTATAAGCTACTACTTTGTCATTTTGCATAAACACCATTCCATAACGTTGGTTAGAAGCATCAGCATAGATGAAAAATCCTTCCACTCCTTGAGGAAAACTAAGAATTGAGGTGGTTATTAAACATTCCTTCAATGTTTGAAAATTTAATGATCTGGATGGAGAATAAAAATCTAACACCAAAGCACAATATGTGATTAATTGAGTTCAAAATAGTTCAATCTGATCTTAATTAAAACCGAACGTGAAATATGTTCTATTACAAAATTTGTGACCAGTCTTATGTATTGGCGAACTAGTCAAACCATGTATAAGATGTGAAACAAATAAATTAACCGAATTAGATCAAGAATAAGGTAAGAAATATAAACATAATTTTTTTAAGAGGTTTCCAACTTGTACGTTCTCTTTTCTACACCACCGTGCCCTACTATCA
>JAURVB010015103.1:0-27410 GCA_033002965.1 Piper betle
GGGTATTATATTCAGAACCGGTCGGTTCGACTGTTATTTTTGAGTCGAGTCAGTTTCAAAACACATGAACTGAGCCGACGCCGGTCTCGTGTATGAGCTATGAGGGTCATGTGTACCCAAGTATATGATGATAACGTCATGAACACAGCAGAAAAGAATGAGTTATCAGAATATATGAGAGTATACAGTTCATTTTTTTATGATATATAATGGATCGTAGAATTAGTTTTAGGCTGTTTACCGCGTTACAGGCATTTTGGGTAGGTTGATAGTTCTAGAGCATATCATTATGATTTTTTTGGTGTTGTTTGATTTTAAGGGATTTTTCCCGATTTTTATGAATTTTTTAAGGATTTAATATGACTTAGTTATTATACTTAACTCGAGCCGGAGCCGAGTCAAGTCTTAATTACAAGTTTGCCACCCAACCGTTTCTTGTCCACCCCCGACCTTTTCTCCCCCACGCCCAAACCCTCGTGCCACGCCGCCCCTGTTCGCGCGCCACCGCCGCCATGGCCGAAGCCGCCTGGCCGTCGATCGACGCAGCCCAGCCCGGCCACGGAGTCGACCTGTCGCCCCGACCAGGCCCGGCCACGAGGTGGCCGCCGCGGCGCGAGGAATCACCGCGGTGACGCAGCGCTTACGTCGCCGATCATGCCGCCGCCAACCGTCGTCACCACGATCAGGTGGTCAGCTCGACGTCCTCGACCTCTCAGCTGCTTTTCCTGACCGGAGCGGAGGCCATCGCCGGCCTAGCTGGCCGGATCTAGCGATCCATCGCCGCCGCTCCGTTGGCCGCGTCAACCTCATAGATGAGTCGGGCTCGCCGAGCCGGTTCCGAGGGTACCCAACACGACCACTTTCCGGCTTGTAGACGCTGCCGGCAATTGTCGCCGGAAAACCATCGGAAGCCTCCGGAAAACCGCCAGCAGCTGCCGGAAAACCGCCGGAAAATTGGAATTTCTGGAATTCACTGGAATTCATCGGATCTTCTACGGGGCTCACCCAGTCGAGCCCAATCGAACTTCGGACGCGCGATGAGCGCCGAATTTGAGTTTCGAGACACGCGATGGAACCCTAACCGTCGCCGATTGTCGACAACATGAGGTATAATTACCTCCGATTGATTTATTTAAAATTTATGATAATTGTTAGCATAGCATGCTAGGGTTGATTAATTATCATGATTAATGTCTTGACCATGAATAAAGTAAAGATGTGCATGATGAGATTGTTAGCGAATGAAGTAAGTGATCTAATGAGATGAATTGTGTATGAGCATGTTAATCGAGTACGATGCAACTTAGAAGAACAGAATAAAATATCGTATGAATAGTTTGAGTTAGGATTATTTACTCTTATAATTATATAATTGTTATTTTGATGGATGATCTTGTGGTTGCATTGTGTGTGATGTTATTGAGTTTGATGCATCATTTAGTTAGTGGGCGTTAGTATTTAGTTTTGTTTTGTAGGTACGGAGTAGGAGCTCGCCGCCTAGGCGCGATGACACGCTTGGAGCTTCTACCAGGTCTGTTTAGGTCTCGTCTGTTTTACTCTTTTCTATTGTATGTTTGTTTTAATGCCAATTGGACGAGTTAAGTGGCGCTTTATCGGATCCCACTTAACTCGGGCCATTTAACCGAATAGTTTCCGGATTAATAACCCCTCGAGGATGAGATCCCTCGAGGATGATTTTGAAAACAAGATCCACCACAAGTTGCCTTCGGGCCTATTATATAAATCCATACCTAGCCCTATATATATTTAGTTTTCGCGTTTTTAGTGAGATGAGAGATGGGGAAACTGACTGCACGTACCATGCAGAGGATGCCATGACAGTAAAATCGGGCTCTGGATTAGTGCCAGTGGACGGTTCCATTCCCGAGGGATCCTAACAACTCCGCGTTTGAGTTCCTCACACCCGGAGAACGTGGAGGTTTACGTGTACTATTATGTACAGCGCATGTCCGGACTTGTGGTTCAAAGGGTACTAAAGGTGACTGCCTGAGAGTACTCGGCCTTCGTGCTCAAGGCCAGGAGAAATATAGAGGCAAGGAGAGGGCTTAGGATAAAGTTTCACGAGAAGTACTGAAAAGAAGTGCCGAGAGCGGCATAGTACCAGCAGCAGTAAGTTTGGGATGCTACCGGGTCTGCAGCCCTGTGTCTCCTCAGTAGTGCCCTTTAGAGTGTTCACGTGGAGTATATGATGTTTTCTTTCATATGAGAGTTTGCTCTCATAGCCAGCTTGTTATAGTTATTTTATTTTCTGGACCAGTAATACTTGTTACTGACGTGTTTTTATACTATATGTAGGTGATAAGCATGAGATGGATGTGCCGGCCAGGACGGAGGAGCAATAAGGTCTTCTGCACACACACATTGGGTGATTAAATGTTTAATGTTTTGTTTATGATGTTATTTTATAAACATGCTATGATTGAATATTTGAGGCATGACAATGACATGAAATGAAATGATCAGAGTAGCGCAGTAAAAGTGTGATGAGTTAGGACCCAAAGTTCAGAGAATGATGAATATAGTAGATTAGAAGTTTTTGTGAATATTATTGTTGTTATGCGTATATATGTTTGAATATATGATTTTGACAGGGTGGCCCCTAATTGCATTTTTAGGGGAAATTCTGTCCCTTTCGTTTTAGAATTTTTACTAATTTTGATTGTAATTGTGTTGGTGTGAAAATTGGTTGCATGTCATCCATGTAGTTTCCTGTTAGGGTTTTATGCATTCATACATACATATAGCAAGTTGGATCTTCATCTTAAGACGCCGAGATTGGATCCGCACGAGTTAGGTTTGGGTTAGCCGACCTAACCGAGGCCTGTAACATGCCGGTTTGGTTCACGAGTGTGAACCAGATTTGGGGTGTTACATTGCAGGTTGTTGGAGACGTGCAGAGGCTGAAACTTTAGAGTTGCAGATATATACGAAGAAGTTCTATATAAGGGGACCTAAAGTTTCAGATAAATACAAAGAAGTTCTATATAAGGGGATGTCCGCTTGTGAAGAAAAAGGAGGACAACACCAGACGGCAAAGTAATGGCACGAAAGACGAGAAGGAATGATAGAGAAGTTGGATAAGAAGAAGAAGATGCTTTCTCCATAAGATTTTTCTTTTTTTGATTTACTTTTCTTTGTAATTAAATGATGTATTTTATATCAAATATAAATTTCTTGAGTTTAATCGCATATTCTATGGAGTAAATTCTTTTCTAGGATTTTCAATGATGCCTAGTGCATAGATTAATAAAAGTTATTAATTTTTATCTACGTTATTGTGATGTAGGATTATCTATTTTATTCTGTTCATTAATGTTATCATTAACCTGACCACATATTGATTGATCTAGGGATTTGATCTTGTTTAGAGATAGAAAGATTAAATTTGTCATTGAATAAAATAGCCTTTGTTCATCTATGTTAGGTGATTCATATATGAGATAGAGATATACTTATATGTCTTGGGTAACTATTAAGGGTAAAACTTAAACTATTATTCTACATACACAATTTTATAGAGATATAGGAGTTGGGTGCGAGTGATATGTTTATGGTGAATCTACGAGATGTTATAAATAATTAATTCTTATGGTTAATAATTAAACTGTGCAATTTGTAGGTAGAATTAATAATTTTAATCATATAAAGCACTAGGTGAAATTGAAAATCTCAGGTTTGTCATCCTAAAGTTAATATTTGATTTAAATATTACATTTTAGATTAGTTTAGTTTTAATCCACAATTGAATCACTCTTTCAATCCATTCCTATTTAAGTATAAATAATTAAATTAGTTTTGGTAAATTAAAACTTCTAATAATAATTCATTGTGGGATGATACTTTCTCATCACTTTTATTACTTGATTCAGCACGTGCACTTGCCTTATAATTTACACATCAAGTTTTTGGTGCCGTTGCCGGGGAATTAAACTAGAATTTGATATTATAAATATTTGTTTGATTGTTTGCTGAAATTGTTCTCATCTCTTCTTAAGTTTTAATCTTTCTTTATTTAATTAGGTATTGTGTAATGAATGCAAGGAGAAGGTACTCAGGAGCTAGAGCCATACAACCCAGAGATCGAGAGAACTTGTAAGCGTCTATGTCAAGAAGCTAGAGTTAGGAGAGCAATGGAGGGAGGGTAAAGGAATAATAATCTTCCACAAGTAGCCAATGATGATGACACAAAAGCTCTAGAAGAGTTTGCTCTTGTTGTTTTAGATGGATTACATTAAAGCATTCTTAGGCCACCGATTGAAGCAAATAGCTTTGAGTTGAAACTAGTGATGTTCCAAATGCTGCAAACAGTGGGGCAATTCGTAGGACTGGCGCATCAAGATCCCCATACTCACTTGCTAAATTTTATTGCTATTTGTGATTCATTTAAAATGAATCAAGTGTTTGAGGAAGCTATCTGGCTTCGATTATTTCCATATTCTTTAGCCAAAAAATGCAAGATTATGGTTGAATTTGTAGGTTCCTAATTCTATCACTACTTGGGATGAATTAGCGAGAATGTTTTTCTTAAATACTTTCCACTATTTCAAATTGTCAATTTTCGTAACAATATTACTTCTTTTGTGTAGTTGGATAACGAATCACTTTATGATGCATGGGAGAGGTTCAAGGATTTACTAAGTGCTCATACCATGGAATTCCCCGTGGGTTTAAATGCAAACGTTTTACAATGGACTCTATGGACAAACTAAATCCATTGTAGATGCTGCTGCCAATGGATCCTTCATGAGAAAATCATATAGAGAAGCTAATGAATTATTCGAAAAGTTGGCATTTAACCATTATCAGATGGGGTAGGACAGAGCAATGAGGAATAAGAGTGGAGGTATTCTTGAAATGGACACATTGACCGCTTTGTCTGTCCAAATAGCTTCTTTGTCAAAACAAATGGAAGCATTAGGGATGAATTCTAATGTAAACTCAGTGAACATGATTGCAACTAAGTGTGATTGGTGTGGTGAAGGACATCCTACTGAACATTGTGTCAATAATCCTGAATCAGTATATTTTGTTGGAATCTATACCAGATAGCAAAACAATCTTTATTCCAATACTTACAATCCAGGATGGATGAACTCAATCGGGTGAAAATTTACGATTTAATCAAATTGGGCCCATAAGGGCACAATCCGATAATCCAAAATCCTTATGATGTTTACAAATGAGATACCTTGAAAATTTCAAACGAATACTAAACACTACAACGACTTAGATATAGGATTAAAACCTGGCTAACTTATAAAAATTATATGTATCAATCGTATATACACTGATAACTAATGCTATGTTGTAACCATAGTTGAAAAAATCGGCCGATTCCGTGCGGAATCGGCCGATTTAAATCGGATCGGCGTCGCGCCGATCCGATTTCGGGGCCGACTCGGTCGGCCCCGAATCGAGTCGTGAATCGGCCCGTTTCGGCCGATTCCGACCGATTTAAATCGGAATCGGAATCGGCCGATTTAAATCGGAATCGGTTTTTTAAGAAATTACCAAAATACCCTAGGTATAATTTTTATTAAATTATTTAAGCATGGGCAAAATGGTAATTTGGATTTAAAAACCTAAATCAAACCCTCTCCCCCCGATTCCGCCGCCGCGTTCGCTCCGCCGCCCTCCGCCGCGCTTCCGCCCGATTCCGCCGCGATTCCGCCCGATTCCGCCGCGATTCCGCCGCGATTCGGCCGCCCGACGCTCCGCCCGACCTTCCGACCACCCCACCGCCGTCCGACGCTGCGCCCGTTCCGAACTCACCTTCCGCCGTCCGACGCTTCCGCCACGATTCCGCCGCGCTTCCGCCGCGATTCCGCCGGCCGACGGTTCGTCCGACCGGGCTGCCGACATCGCCGCCGCGAGGCTCGCCGCCGACCGGGCCGCCGGCGGCGGCGGGGGTAGAGAGGGGAGGGTGGCATTCTCGTAATTAAAAGTTGACTCGAGTCTAACCCGAGTCAAAAATAATAATTAATTCTAAATAATTTTAAAAAAATCTTAAAAAATATTTAAAAAATATCATAAACTATAATACATAGAATAATATAAAAATAACATCAATACCCAATTTTAATATATTTATATTGTAAATTGTCAAATTATTATATATGACCGATTAAATTAATTTGGACCGATTCAACTGAACCGATTCTTGGCCGATTCAGACCGATTCCGATTCCGATTCCATGGAAAACCGATTCCGATTCCGATTCCGATTTATGCAACCATGGTTGTAACCTAACTCAAGCAAGCTATCATCTGCAAATTGGGCATACTCGGTCACCATGACATATTCATATGACCATCTTTGCCTCATACTAATGGTCTGAAAATTTGTCTAACTCGAGCTCGCTCGAAACGACTCGAATTGGCCCGAACCAAGTGAATTACAAGCGGGTAAAACCCTAACTCAAAACTAGATTTTACAACTTTAATAAAATTCAAATTCATATACATGCATTTTTATTTATTTATTTTTTTCTCACTATTAAGGTATTTATTTGGTAGTTTTGTTGTTAGCAAAATATTTTATTGCACAATACATGCTTTATATTATTTTAATTAATTGTGTAATTAGATTAGGGTTAAATTATTTATTACCAATTTTAATAATAGTTTGTACATGTTTTACGGATAACATTGAATATGCAATTGTTGTAATTGAGTATTTTATCTTCTATGGTTATTAGAAAAATTATTATATGTAAATTAGAAAATTCCTAAATATCTATGACTTCTATTCGAGTCAAAACTTTATGTACGAAATTTTGAAGGCCCAAATAGAAACAATAAGACCTTGCTCCTTTTTAAGTTTGCCCCAATTGTCTTGCCGAGATTTTGTAAAGATATTGTCTCCTTTATATATTTTAGATGTTTTTTTTTCAAATAATTTCACCCAGGAAAAAGGCCAAAACAACACTCCAAGATAACAATGTCATCAGTTTTTTTATTTTTAAATGTCATACTCCAATCGGTACGTGCGAGTCATGTTTAGCATCTCTCGTCCCATTGAAAACTTGATAAAATTATATATTAATATAATAGGCCCAAAGGCAACTTGTTGTTGATCTTATTTTCAAGATCATGCTAGAGGGATCCCATCCTTGAGAGTTATTAATCCAAAAAACTATTCGACTAAATAACCCGAGTTAAATGGGATTCGATAAAATACCACTTAACCTATCCTATAATTAGTAAAAATAAATCATGATAGAATATAAAAATAAATTAGGAGAGAGTCCTAAATAGACCTAGGAGAAGCTCTGAGTGTGTTCTCGCGCTTAGGCAGTGAGCTCCTACTTCCTACATCCACATCAACTAAATACAAACACCCATTCCAATCATGCGATGCGTGAATGTGATGAAGAACTATATAAAATCATAGTGAGTTAAAAAAGAGAGGTTTTCAATTGAGGAGGGGATTGGTCCAATTGAGGTGATCTAGGGCATGAGGAGGATGACGGTGGTGCGCGACAGCCACAGGCGGTGTTGATCACCAGCGATAGCAAGTTGCAATGGTGGCTTCGTTTCTGAAGAAGCTATGCATGTGGCGGATAAGCTGGGATTGGGTTTGGAATGTTGAGGGGAGAGTTGGCGAGGTCGGCGGCGGTGACAATGTCGTGGCCAACTCTGGTGAAGACAATGGGGGAGAGGGAAGGGGGAAAAGGAGAAAGGAGTTTGGCGGGGGGGGGGGGTGGCAAGGTGGTGAGGGTGTTGGGATGACGGTGGTGGTCCATGGTAGTTGTCGGGTGTAGGGTGAGGGGGTTGGTCGTTAGGGAGAAAGAGGAAAGAGGGGAAGAAAGGTCGAGTTTTGGTGTGGGGGTTGTAAATAAAACTTGACTCACTCCCGACTATAGTTAATATTACAAAATACTTCCTAAAAAATATAAAATAAAATATAATAAAATAAAATAATTGAGTTCTAACTTGAATAACATGCTCTAAACCTATTAACCCAACCAAAACTAATAAATAATGTGTCCTACTCTCATATATTCTGATAACTCATTTTTTTCTTTTGTTATCAGCTTATACTTAAGCACGCATGACCCTCATGATTCATAACACATGACCAGCCTCATCTCAGTATGCATGTTCTAAAATTGGCTTGACTAAAAATAACGGTTGAACTGACCGATTTTGACTATAAAACCCTAACTTGGGTCACAGGTTTTATAAACTTCCCTCCTTATAAAAATTTCATCCTTGAAATTTTAACTCAAGGAGGTTTTAATGAAACTAGAACTTGGAAGTTGGATGCACATCAGTTGTACCCTATGCTGCTCCAACAATCATCTATACCCTCACAGACTGTAGTTGTGCCGACATGGCAAGTTCTGCTAGTGATGTTGTCAATTTCAAACCTTTCTGATTCTATACTGTTTGTGCTATTCGAATGTTATTATCATCATTCTCTTTGGTTCTGATCCTTACTACTACCTTGGCAAAAAAATCTAGGTTACCCCTAGGGGCCTACTTGGTTGGTTAAGCAGATACTATAGGGTATTGCAAGGTGCTAATCTGAGCTATATCTGGGAAAACTATGTTGAGGTAAAGGCCTACCTGCTAACATCTACCCATGTCTCTCTGATCCTCATTGATGTGAAAAGTCAACTACATGTATTCTCAGGAACTCTATTTCAGGCCCTACAACCATCCTAAGGTGTGCTATGAGTCTCCTGCTAGGTACGGGTGTATAGGCTAATGAGCTGCATGGCTCACTGTTGTCGGTCTACATCCAACTTTTAGGTGTCCCTGTATAAGGAACTGGACCTATCACCATGTCCTACTTGACTTGGTCCCAAATTAAGTATCTCACTCTGTTCTAGAAGAGAACAATGATAGCTGCTATGCCTCTATTGTATACTATGACTTCAGTGGCTATCTATGCAACTACTAACTACTATTGAAGGGAGCTCTCTATTATGAAATGGAGGTGAGAACACATGTACATGCACAATGTATGGAACTACGAAATCCACATCTAGTACGTGGCATGTGCTATGGTCAATGTCTGCTCAACTTAATAATTTAGATAACTGATAGTAGAACTAATATATCTAGAAGGGTGAGTGGAAATTCTCTACTGAAAACTCTAGTCTGTCTAACATCTCTGGGTTATAGGAAGGGAGATTTGAATCTCATGAAAATCTGGTTACATTGCTCAAGAACTCTCAATAGGTGATATCTCATCCTCATATGTGGGATCTGACATTAGGTAAATTAGAGAAATCCACTAGGCTAAGAAAAAAACCTACTATATAGGTATGTCACTTTGATCTATGGGAAAGTCAAGGTATCATGCAAATGATGGGGGAGATGAAATCCCTGTGTAGCGTACTAGGTGGCCAAAATATCAGTAGGATTATGGACTTGTCTCTAAGATCACGACAATTTACTATACCATAGGTGATCAGTCTGTGGAATAGTCAATCAATGATGAATAACAGAAATGGCTCCTAAGTAGCTTTAGTTCAATCACCTAACAGTAGGCATTTATTTTACAATACCGTCCTAGTCAGCACTTCTAAACTGGCAGGGTTTAAATGACCAAAAGAACCACTATTTTCCCTCAAGTCTTCGACACATGTCTCGTCCGCTCTTTAGTGGTATGTGACCTGTCATCTCATACCAATTTTTAGCATTAATCTTGACTTACATGACTACTACCATTGTGGTAGACTCTCAAGCAAGGCTATCAATCAAGAAGAGCATACATTGGTATCACTCTATTTGGTCAACATGATCAGTTTTGTATGAAGTCCCTATCTACATTGCTCTGAAGCTGTGGTGAAATTATCATCGCAAGATCAATCTGTAAATACCTACATGCATTGTAAGCACTAATTTAGTACCATGAAGGTACCTCTATATTTAGGGCAAGGCTTAACCCTATGGTTCAAAGTAAGAACTTAATCATGCTGGCAAAACACAAGGGAATCACTATCACCCTAAAAGACTTTTCCTCACTAACCCTTTATCTATGCCAAATACTCTAATACAAGTCAAACTCCTCTTGTTGGCTGGCCAATTGCTAAATGGGTCAAACTGCATGTGTGACCATCTACTAACCATCTGATTTGTATATGCTGGTTGTGGGCCCATAGATGTACTGTAATGACCCACCTATTCTGTGCCATAGCCAAGTGTTACTATATAAAACTAAGTGTCTCATAAATTAATTATGTATTAATTTTCAAGATTTTAAATAAATCCATAACAATAAATTTAATATACAAATGCTCGGAATAATATAAGTCCCATGAACCGAACCAAAATCCCACTGCTATGCAAACAATTTTGAGAAAAGAATAGTCTAATAATAGAGTCCTCTAGTTGTCCCGACTCTACCCATCCTTCCATGTTCATACCTATGGATGCAATTCTGTGTTAGTGATAAAAACACTAAGTCGTATAATTACAAGAAACAATTAATATATTCCCCTCAATATCTGAATTGTGTCTTTTAGTGATTATGAGCGTATGCTGAGCTCTTAATATGTTGGGAGGGTGGCCACCCATCCAGCTACAATCCCGTTTATACACACACATGTTACATGGACCTCGGCCTGTAGTTACTGATATTTGCCATTGCTCACCCTCTCGGTATCACAAGTGCATAATGCGCTGTCTTGTACCATTGTGCCCTTTCACCCCTTTTGGCATGGGGGCAGGTATTTAATCTTTCCGGGGGTGCTGCCCTGTGTCAGATTAAGTCAATTCATTGACCCCAGTTGCGCTTAGCGCATGGTGGACGAATATGAACTCAAGTCGACTAAGACTCCCACATAGTAATTTTTTTTAAGGGTGCTACCCTGTGTCGGAATGAGCCAATTCTTTGACCGTGGTTGCGCTCGACGCATGGTGATCGAATGTGAACTCAGGCCGACCAAGACTCCCAAATCGAAATATATAACATTTCAAGTAATTATATGAATCTGAAATTGTAATGAGGTACCAGCAACTATGACACTGGATCTTAATATGGATGTAATTTCTCTAAAGTCAAAAGTGCTCACAAGTAATCCAGATGATATTTCATTTAACAACAGAACTTTCCTTTATATTGAAGAATATGTGTAGAATTCAAGAAGTCATTTTATAAATATGTGTGGAATTCAGAAAGTCATTTGTGTGATAACGTAAAGTCAAAAAATAATTATTAAGTTAATACGAATGGATGTTAAATCTTAAAAATATTATAAATATCATTATATCGATATGGTAAAGGTCAAAATCGATAATTTATAATATTAATTATTTTCAAGAATTAATTTAATTAAATAATATTTACAGTTCGTTCTAAGATTTATAAAACCCTAAATAAAATAATCTGATTATTTATTTCAGGGTTTTACATGTACTATCATGCTATCTAAATAATCGGATCATTGTGGTTGTCCCATTTGGAGGTGATACTATCATGTTCTTTGACTCTGTCCATGTGCATCCCTATGAGCTTGTCCCTAACAGTGTCTGATGTCTTGCAATATATATCTGACCTAAGGGTGCCAGGTGAAGATAATGGTTGCAAGAGAGCTGATGAAGTCAGATCTTATGCCTTATCATCAGAATAAACTCAGTTTTCCTAAGTCTCCTTTGTTCTATTGATGCCACTATATCTTTATTTTGTTCCTGAAACTTTGACCCTACTCAGCTATGAAAGTTATGACATGCGGTCACCAGGCAAGGCTCAAAATCCTCCAAGTAGTTGTCCTCACTTGGGGTAAGGCAACTACTTGGCCATGGCTTAATCTCCAACTACTCCACTTGGTCGATAGTTGAGCAATAGACGGATAGTGATAGTGCGTATTCGGTCGGTGGTAGTCCACCTCGGACGGTGGTTGTGCACCTCAGTCAGTGGTAGTGCGCCTCGGTCGATGGTTGTGAAACTCGGTCGGCAATTGTGCAACTTGATCACCATTAGTGCTATCCAAGTGCTGAGGATTTGATCCTGATCATATATATTGTAAATCTAATATTGTCTTTGACATGTCTTCTTCTATGTGACTGTCTCCCTAGAAGTGGTTGCTAACAACTATGCTTAGGTTGTCCAACTAGGTGGGTTTGATCTAGAGGGGTTTGGATCATAGTGGTGACATGTACGATGGTGAACCTATGTTGAACCCACACTAATCTCCTGAAATCTAGAGTGGCTTGTTCAATCAGTGCTAATTGGTTGTCAAACGGCAACCACTAATTTGGTGCCTTATCTTTGGTGGAATCCTGTCAATATCTGATTTCCTAGGCAAAGGTGGTCTTGATCTATTCCTCATCATATCGAGGCCTTTGTCGGGAAAAGAGAAGCCAAAAATGCTATCAGGACGGATATAAACTAGTGGAAGAAGGGGAGGCGGTGAAGTACCCATCGGACTGTTGAGCCACCTTGCTACTCATCCTCATTCATTACTATCTTCTAGAAGTGGTCTATCTCAAGTCATTTGCCAAAAATCTCATCTATGCTCTAAGTACTTCAGTGGCTCCATTGGACTTCAGTGCCAAAACTCTCATCATTTGCCAAAACTCTTCATCCCTAAAGATTTGTCCAAGGCACTGGGTGGTCCATCTCATGTGCCAACTAACTTGCTAGTATCTCCATACTTCAATCTCCTTACTATTGCTGACATCTATTGGCATTCGGATCTAATACCTATCTTATACCCATTCTACCTCTTCTAGCACTACAACATGCCCCGCTTACATCTAACTGAGCAAACAGTCTGATGTCATGACAAAAATCCATAGAAGTGACCTGTCAACCCAACGAAGGGTTAGTTCCACATATTTCAGATCAAGTTTTGAATACAATGTTATGCAACTAACTTATGAAAAAAATTTGCATGTAAAGAAAATAGACAGAAACATATTTGCTAGCTTGGCTCGGAGAAATCTTTCCACACTCATCACCAATAATAGTATCTTACATCTTAATCGACTGAGGGTGGCTTAGATACAAAAATTGTAACACCCAAAATCTGGTTCACGCTCATGAATTGAACTAGATTGTCACGGGTCTCGATTAGGTCGGATAACCAGAACCCATCTCGTGTGGATCTACTATCGACATCTCAAGATGGAAGATACTAATCGTTATACATGGATGAATGCACAAAACCCTAACATTCTACTACATGGATGATATGACAACTAGTTTACATGCTGAAATAATTACGATAAAATCAATAAAAATTCTTCAAATAAATGGACAGAGTCACCCCTAAAAGTGCAATTAGTGGCCACCCTGTTAAATAAACATATACAAATATATATATATCAGTCATTTTCATTCACACAAAATTCTAATATGTCATATAAATCATTCTAAATCATAGGTCTAAGCCCACTTGTGCATTATATTCACATTTCACATCATATTCTTTGTTTTGACCCACTTGTTGTACGTATTCAATATCTAAATATATATACTAAAACATATATATTAACATGTGATATCATTAGAAATTTTGCCACTGAAGCAAATATCATATCACATCTCTCAATATAATGACATCATAAACAAAGTACAAAACATTCTGCATCGGACATGTGTGTTTAAGAGGCATCACTGCTCTTTCGTCCAGGCTTACACATCCAACTCATGATCATTACCTACATATAGTATAAAAACACATCACTAACAAGTATTACTGGTCCAAAATATAACTATATCAAATTGGCTATGAGAGCTAACTCTCATGTGAAGAAAAATTTTTATATACTTCTCGTAACACTCCTAAGGGCATCTACTGAGGAGCCCCCAAGCTGCAGACCCAGTAACATCCCAAACTGATTGGTTTATTGATGTCACTCTCAACATTTTATCATTTTATTTTCTAGTCCCTTAGGACTACCAGTATATCCTAGGCCCTCTCCTATCCTCTATAATTCTCCTGGGCTTTAGCACGAAGACCGAGTACTCTCAAATAGTTGCCTTTAGTATGATTTGAACCACAAGTACGGATGTACGCTATACTTAACAGTACCTATAAATCTCCACGTTCTTCGGGTGTGCGAAACTCAAAGATGGAATAGAACCTGACATGAAGTGAGATCCGATAAAACACTATTTAACCCGGCCTACAATCAATAAAAACAAATCACGATAGAATAGAACAATAAATCAGAGGTGAGTCCTATATGAACATGGCAGAAGATCCAAGTATGTTCTCACACCTAGGCGTCAAGCTCTTACTTTGTACCTACACATCAACTAAATACTAACGCCAATTCTAATCGTGTGATCATGAATGCGATGAAGAACTATATAAAATCATAGTCAGTCAAACAAAGAACACAATAAAACACATATAATCAAATAATACACATGGTTATAACATAACCTAACTACTCACAATAACTTAGCCCTAACCATAAAAACCTAAGCCCTTATTACCTCTATCTCACATACCAACCTTAAAATTGATGCATAATCACTAGCTGAGACATGAAGGGCAATCCATAAAAACTTTTACAATGACTAACTTGAGTATTCACGCTAATTACAACTTAGTTGTTACTACCAT
The DNA here is from genome assembly GCA_033002965.1 of Piper betle. Classification (NCBI taxonomy): domain Eukaryota; kingdom Viridiplantae; phylum Streptophyta; class Magnoliopsida; order Piperales; family Piperaceae; genus Piper; species Piper betle. The sequence goes on from JAURVB010015103.1 coordinate 14,553, forward strand.
TATACGACCATCTTCACGATATGAAAATTTTAATCTTCAATACTTATCAATATGACTCCATTAACATCAAATTTCAAATCTACTATTTCTAATTACACCTCGGTCATTGCATTCTTAGTCAACTTAATAGTAAATAACTCATTAATACAATTCACTTTCAAATTGCATGTATACCTTTATCAATGCTATTCATGAAAACATTACCATTCAAAATAACTCACATCCAATCATGACATTCAATTATTAATCAGAGTCACACATTTTATAAAATTAATACCTAATTTCACATTTTCCCCTAATTCTCTGCAACACAAATTTTCATCAATCAATCACGCAATCACATCCATGATAATGAAATGAAGCGGTATAAATCAAATTGGTAAGAATATGTATACCTAACGTTAGTGCCGAAAGTGGCGAGCGACGAGTGGTTGCCTAAAACTAATTCTACAATCCATTATATGTATATAAAAAAACTTACATACTCTATTATATCCTGATAACTTTTTTTTCTACTATATTTATAACATTATTATCGTATACTTGGGCACACACAGGACCATACTCGACTCAATACATGTGTCATGAAATTGACTCGACTGAAAATAATAGTTGAACTGACCGGTTCTGACTATAAAACCCTAACGTGGGTAATGGGTTTTACAACCTATGCCTGTGACAACAACCTTGGAGTTGTTTCCTACATAGATCCATTTTGTCTATCGTGGAATCTGACAAAATTCTATGTATGCTACTCTATCTCTACTTATGTGGTCTGTCATGCTTGAATCAACAATGCACACAAGATGAGAGTCAGATAGCATTAAACAACTTGACACAAACACATCAGAAATATTTAAAAAAGGACAAAACTTCTTTGGCACAACACATTTGTTTGTAAAATGTCCTTTACTGCCACAATTGTAGCAAGTGACATTATTCAAGCTCTTCTTTCCTCTTTCCTTCGCACTCATATCATTATCATTCTTAACTTGAAATGACTGTTGCCGATGAGATTTAGACCCTTTCTTTTGAAACCTCTTCCAACGAGGACATTTAAAGTTTGAAGCATGATTGTCAACTGCAAAAGCTTGACCATCTATTTTAGAAGCCTCAAGCCTCTCAGCTTCTAACACTAAATGATTGTCAGCTTCTAAGCCTTTGTAATTTACTTGCAAGAGTCAAGCCGAATCTCTCTTTTATTTTCAACCACTTGACTTGAACATTTGTATACTTTTCAAATTCACGAAGAATATTGTCTGTCATAGTACTTAAGAGAGTAATATGTGCAAGACTATGCTTCTTTTTCCATTCATAAAAATCAACCTCTCTCCTAGTGCTAGAATTAGTGGGAGGAGATAGGGTTTGGTTTAGAATTTGTAGATCTTCTTGATTATTTCCTGTAAGTTACTCTACAAATTAAATCCATATGGCATCAAGAAGAATTGTTTGCACCATATGGATTTATACGGAAATAATCAGGAAGATTTATTTCCATATGAATTCTTCAATATATTTGTTTGTAGATCCATAAGGTTCCACTGATCCATTACTTACGATGCCATATGTCATAATTATTTCCTGCAAGTTTCTCACCCTTGTTCATATCAGTAATAATTTGTTTGCTTGCTACTATTTGGACTAGAATTAAAGAAATATTTAAAAGAAGTTTAATTAGTATTAGCACAAGAATTTACAAAAATTTAACTGTTTAGGATAAAGTAAAATTACTAATCCATAATATATAGGACATTGAGCAATGCTCACAATCACAATTTATTTATTGCACAATTAATAATACAAATCATAAATATTAATTGATGTATGAAAAACTAAATTATGATTAACTAATAATCAAATATTTAGCTCCCACCTTTTTAAATAATTATGATTCAATTAATTGTAATTGATATAAATAAAATAAATTTATATGCTTATATCATCTCCCAATATATGTTTAGACTCATTATTATTAAGTGATTTTTATTTAATTCAAAAGGACAAAAAAATAAACTACTTAAACTCTTTTAATATGATTATTTTCAAAAATAATCTAAACTTATTTAAAAATAAGGTATTTTTATATAATTCAATTTTTTTTAAAAAAATTGACTATTAGGCCGAGTTTATAATTGGTTAAATCCAACTCCATAAACAAATTAGAATATTTATTTCATAAAAGATTTTAAAAAATTCTTTCTCTTTATTTAATCGTATGGTTCACTAAGAACTTATATTTAAAATCACGTCTAAATAATATAAAATTAAACAAATAATTTAATATTTTATAATTTATTTATAAAAAGTTGAAAAATTATCGAGTGGGCACAGCAAAATATTGGTGTCTTATTAACGAATAATTGGATATTGAGTGGGTAATATAGTATATGATATATTTGTCTAACAAACAAATTATTAAACAAACGACATGACAAAGTCGGATAAATAAATTTATTAAAATACCAATTTTAAAATTAATTGAACATGATCAGTTATAGAATAGTTTGAATAATTAATTAATTGTCCATTTATAAGTTAATTGGACAAACGAAAAAAATGGACAAATAAAAATTAAATTGGGCTCCGACTATCCAATTAATTAATTGATAATTATTATTATTATATTTTGATTGTATGTTTGGGAGAGACAATTGATAAACGGGTTTGACCGACCCGCTTAGGGAGGTAAAACTCCCATGAACAGTTATAGAATAGTTTGAATAATTAATTAACTGCCCATTTATAAGTTAATTGGCAAACGAAAAAAATGGACAAATAAAAATTAAATTGGGCTCCGACTATCCAATTAATTAATTGATTATTATTATTATTATTATATTTTGGTTGTATGTTTGGGAGGGATAATTGATAAACGGGTTTGACCGACCCGTTTAGGAGAGTAAAACTCCCGACCTGGGAGGGATTCGCCGAAGAGGGTGAGGAAGAGTTGAGACGTTGCCACTGCCATCGGTTTGAAGGAGCAAGTAAACTATGATCGGTTGGGCCCACCGCATGGTGATTGATGAGTGTCGCTTCGACTGGAGCTACAAAAAGCCCCTTACTTCCTTCTCTACAAGTTCTGTACCTAGGGGAAAGGATCATCTCCTCCGTCGCATGTGAAGCAGATTCACTGACCATTGCCCAACGACTATTGGTGAGGCCGCCAGCCACATGCTGGTGGCACTGCAAGTAAATCAAGAAAAAAAAAGAGAGGAGGGAATGATGCTGGTCCTAGATCTTCCACGTTCAATAGAGCCGAAAAAAAAATGGGGAATGATGCCGGACTCACAAGGAGTGTAATGACAGGGAACAGGGTGAGATTATGTAAAAAATTTTATGGAATTGTAATTAATTAGGAATTTAAGAAAAAATCTTAAAAAAATCCTATTTAACAGATTTACATAATCCATTTCACATATATTTATCTAACAAAATAGATAATTAACAATTAATCATATCTTGCTTATCACATAACAAATAATCAAGTAAAATCTGATAAATCATACATCAATTAATGATTATTAGTATATGAACATGATATGTGCAATATTTGAATATGAAAATTCAATTAAAATTAATAACATGCTTGTTATTTATGCAAATATGGAATCATTCAATGTAAAAAATACAGATCTAGTTATTTAAAAATGGATCTAGTTAGATCTAATATAATTTAATAAGGAATAATGATTATTCTATCAGATCTGATTAATTAATCATATTAATCTATGAAAAAGAAGATTGTAAAAAGTCTTATTATTTTAATTATTAAAATTTAAAAAATAATGCGTGGATCTAATTATAAAAGAAACTTTGAACGTAATTTTCTTTTATCTAAGAGTAGAACATCCTTTCATGACCTGATACCAATATTAGATCTTAATATAATTAATTAGAACTAAAATAAGGATAAGTAATAATTGGATCGATGAAGGATGTCTAAGTCTTTAATTTGTCTTCTCAGTTTTCCAATATCAAGGCTTAATTATTAGAACCAAATTTATTTTCACAACCTATATCTCATTTTATGTGATTTTATAAGATAACATATGTACAAAATAATTCGCGAGTTTTCTTTATATATAAGGAATAATATTTATCCTTGGTAATAGATAATAATTTTTGAGAGATTTATCACTTTTTTAATATGTATATATATATATATAATTTATTATATATATTTATTTAGATTTGGATGGGCGGGATAAGGCACACTATTATGAGTATATCTTTATCATATATACCAACACTACATTTTCCAAGTGCAAAGTGCTTGTATATCTAATCTTTATATACCAAAGATTTGAAAGGTACAAAAGTCACAATCTTCAATTAAGGCTTTGATTGATCTTCATTTCATCGTTTATCTTTGTACAATTCTTGGTTTTTCAGGAGGGTTTCAGCTACTTTTCCCTACATTTTCTTTTCAACCTTCAAAGCAAGCAAACAACCATTAGTAAACTAAAAGTAGCACAAAAATTAATTAAACCTAAAGAAAAACCAATAAGTAATAAAAACATGGTAAAAACCGATGAAAACCTTGAAAACTAGATACAATTAAACACTTAAAGGTAGATAAAATATAAGTTAATTACAGTTTTATCGCAAGAAGCGGAGAGAGCCCTCAAATGGCTACTTTCACTACCTGGGCCTTGAGTCCCTGTTCGCACTGGCGGGTTGGGCCGGAAGGAGGCTTTCACTTTGCAATTTAGCGTTCTTTGTAATGACAAGAATTGTAAAAGATATATTTCTTGGTTTCTGCTTGTGTTCCTATTTTGGAGGATTGTTTACTGGGTTTTTTATAGGCATGTGCTTGAATTTAGTATGTTTATCCTTTTTTTTATGCTAGTTCTATGTATATTTTTCTTCATCTTTAACCATTGTGCTTTCATCCAATATATTTTAAAGAATGGTAGATATCGGATCCTGCAGTGTCCCCTCTAGAGTTGCTTATTGTAAACAGGATGGTCGGAAGCAAAATCTTTTACCCTTTACCAAATTTTCGTTCAGGTTCTACTGGGATGAGAAGAGTATGTAGCTGGCCGGTTTCATTGACTTTCTCTGGCGATGGACATGTAGGTGGTTTGGGGTGAGTGTAAATGCTTGAGTAGGAAAAAGGATGGAGGGAAATTTTGGTTTGAATGAGGTTTGCTGGGAGGAAATGGTTTGATAGTAAACTTTGCGGATCACACTCATTGTTCTGTGTTTTGTGGCTTCTCTGCGTTCAAGACCGCTTGCAACATTCACTATGGATTTTCTAGGGCCTAGCCTAATTATGAGTAACCCACTTATAAAGTCTAGTTATACATTTATGAAGTCCATAATATCCCGAGCACACTAAGATAAACGTGCCTAAAAATTTTCCCAAGAACTAATCCCTCTTTATATGGGTAATATTTCAGACATTTAGAGTACGCTTGGAGTTATTTGTGCAAACTTGAGTTAAATTTAAAATTAAAGTATAGTTTCATGTTTTTCCATTTTCCAGGCTAACTTATCTGCTAACAATAATGAAAAGAAAATAATTAATTGGAAGGTCTGGTAGGTATTATTTGCTGTAAGACCCAATGAGCAAGTAAATATGGATGGGTGATAGTACCCATGAAATATCAAAAATTTAAAATTGTCATTAATTATATATAATAATAATATGTGCTGATATTCTTATATCTGATTAGATCTTGTACACTGATTAAAAGATCTTACAACATATTAACTCACTCCTTTTGAATACACTAATTAAAATTTACCAACAATAACTATTTAAAACCACCTTCAAAACAATATATATATATATATATATATATATATATAACTTTTATTAATAAAAAGGGACGTGAAACCCAGACCGTTTACCTCAGCATTTTCAAGTCGATTCAAGCCTTTACCCAAATCGGATTAGTTCAGTGAGTCCCTTCTTATCGTGGTTTAAGTATAACATAATATATGTTTGCCCAACCTAGCCTCCATCGACTTTCGGTATGCTGGATTGGACGTTGGTGCCCAAACTTTTGTTTTCAGTTTGGCCGAATCAAATCTAGTTAGACATTAGGATCGAGTCCCTCGAGAGCCTGGTTTGCTTATCATGTGTTTAGAATCCTTTTCAAACAATCCTAACCCATGTAGGACCGGTGGCAGGATTGTTGAGGTGGCCTTGGCAGTCTTAGTGCGTGAATTTGTGTCTAAAGCAAAGGCACCCTCCCAGTGCCCTTATGTTGGCACTTTACAGATTTAGGGTTTAAGATTAGGTACAAAGGCAACGGCCCAACATCGTTGGGCCTAAAATTAAATCTTTCCCTCCCATTTCCCTAGACGCAAAGGCGTTGTGCAAGCCCACTCACGTGACCCGATCTTCCATGTGATTCAGTTCACTTCACCTTTTACCCACGTGCCTAGCCAGTTGGCTGAATGTGGTCTGGTTTTGTAAAAACCTGTGACTCGAGTGAGGGTTTTAGTTACCAAACCAGTTGGTTTGACCGTTGGTTCGAGTCGAGTCAGTTTCATGAACCGCGTGCTCGAGTCGAGGCCAACCGTGAGTTATGAGCGATGAGAGTCAGGTGTACCTGAATATATGATGATAACGTCGAAAAGATGGTGAGATATGAGTTATCAGAATATATAAAAGTATGCAGTATTTTTTTCTTTTTATGTGTTTGATCGTAGAAATAGTTTTAGGCCAAATCACGCGTTAGGACGCGTTGGATTATATTCGGGTGGGTTATTAGTTATAGAGCATGCCATTTGGATGTTGTTGTATTTGTTTTATTTTATGGAATTTTTCCATATTTTTCTAGATTTTTTTAGAATTTATTACAAACTAGTTATTATTTTGACTCGAGTAGGAATCGAGTCAATACTTATTTACGAAACTGCCATTGAGGGTATTCTTCTCCCTCCCAACACTTACCCTCCCTAAACCCTCGCCGTGTGTGCTGCCACCGCCGCCGCCACCGACGCCGCGCTGCCGCCGATCGACGCCCCTTGCCTTGCCGCGCCGTCGCTGTGCCGCCACGACCAACCCCGGCCACCGATCGCCTGCCAGCGCGCCGCCGCGACGCCACGAGGTCGCCTCGGCCGTCGCCACTCCGGGCCGGATTTCGTCCGCCGTTCGGTCGCCGTCGCCGCCGCTGTGACAACCAGTCTCACCCCCTCGCCGTCGCCGACGTTTCCCCCATCATCCCGACCGCCGTCGAGGCCGGCCGCAGCCCCGATCGGAGCACGCCGCCGCTGCCACCCATTTTCGACGCCTGCCGTCGATGGCCATCGCCGCCTCGGCTACCCTGTTTGACACCACCATTGGACCAAGCTCGTCGAGCTGGTGCCGATAGACCCCCTGATTGCCCCGTCCCGAATCATCGCTAGAAAACCGTCAGAATCCGCTGGAAAACTGCCGACACTCGCCAGAAAATTACCGGAACCGCCGGAAAATTGGATTGGTGGGAATTCGCCAGATCATCCGCCGAACGCACCCGGTCCAATCTGATCGGACTTCAGACGCCGCTAGGTGCCGAGTTCGAGTTTTGAACCATGAAACGGAAACCCTAGCCGTCGCCGATTTTCGATGACGCGAGGTCTAATTTATTTTAACTTAGTTATTTAAAAGTATTGATTATTAGAATTGCATGCTAGGATTGGTGAATTGCGTGTTATAATTATATGTATACATGTAGAATTGATTAAGGACAAAATATGAAATTTGTTTGATTGAGTGGTGTTAAAAATGGAAGCTAAGAAACAAATTAGGGTAACTAGGTAATGATCATGATCTAATGCAAATTAGCCTAAGTAGGCTTGCTAGAATCGATATAGGTTGATGTGTGTTGATTGATGCGTGATTGTGTTGATTGTGTGTGCATGCTATAGGATGTGTGATTCATCATGTGGGCGTTAGTTTTTAGCTTGATTGTGTAGGTACGGTATAGGAGCTCGCCGCCTAGGCACGTGGACCCGTTTGGAGCTTCTACCAGGTCCGTTTAGGACTCGTTCTCTGTTTTATGCTATTCTATTGTGTATTTGATTTATTACATGCAGGATGTGTTAAGTGGCGTTTTATCGGATCCCACTTAACTCGGGCTATTTAGCCAATAATTTTTTGGATTAATAATCCTCGAGGATGAGATCCCTCGAGTTTGTTTTCGAACTTCAGATCCAGCTCACGTTGCCTTCGGGCCTATTGTATAAATCCCAACCCAGACCTATATATATGTATAGTTTTCGCATTTTTGTGAGAGATTGAATGAGGGAAATCCGACTACCGTGCTACGCGAGCGGGCGCGTGTGAGTCGATAGTGGGCTCTGGAATGGTGTACAAGCCGTTTCATTCCCGAGGGATCTTGACAACTCCACCTTTGAGTTCCTCAAACCCGGAGAAGTGTGGAGGTTCACGGGTACTGCATTGCAGCGCATGTCTAGACTTGTGGTTTCAAATGGTACTGAAGGCTACTGCCTGAGAGTACTCGGCCTTCGTGCTCAAGGCCAGGAGTAATATGGAAGGTGCAGAGGGCGGAAAGGAATGATATTTGATGCAAGAAGCGATAAAGAAATGGCCGAGGTATGAGAAAGTGAAAGATAGGGGGACGTTGTCGACTCGAGGGTGACGGCTCCCGTATGTGCCTTGATGAGAGTTCTTGAGGAAGTATATGGTTTTCATTCAACAGGAGAGTTTGCTCTCCTGTGCCAGATTGATATTAGTTATTTTCCGGTCCGGTAACACTCGTTACTGACGGTTTTTCTATATATATGTAGGTGAGAAATGCGAGGGATGAAAGCTGTCGCGACTGCGGAGGAGCAGCACGGAACCACGCACACATGTACCTGCCGCGTGTAATCTATAATGACGATGTGTTATTGCTACGTGAATGATAATTTTGATGTGTTTGTTTAGATAAATTGTTTGATATGAAATGAATGGATAAATGTGAATGAGTAGTGAGTTTGGAGTTCAGGCTCGGTTCAATTGAAACGAAAGAGATAATGATGAATGCTACGGTAGATTATCATGTTTTATCGTATTTTGATAAAATATTTATATACCCTTGTTGTGGATAATTTTCAATTAAAAATTTCTTGCCGTTGCATGGTTTTGTTTTGCTTGCACATCATAGCATGCATGTAGGACTACGTTAGAACCCACGCATCCCATCCATGCATTTCATGTTTGCATCTCGATCTTGAGACACCGAGGGCAGATCCGGGTCGGCTTAACCGAACCCAGTAGATTAGCGAACGGTTCAATCGCCGGTGACATTTCCGGGTTGGTTCACGGGTGAGCCAAAATGGGGTGTTACAATAGTAGTAGTTGTATCAGAGCTAACCCTTGGTTGTTTAAGATGGTAGATGCGTTACTGGTTACATGTGTGCCGAAGCTACTCCGAGCTGTACCAATAGGTATTTTTCTATTTTTATGTTTTGGTTTACAGATTTTCTTACGAGTCGGTGGTGTGACATGGTGAACAGATTAGATCAGGAGTTTGTAGCAGGATGGTGAGACACACCTGCCGGACACATATTAGGTCCCCATCGCCTCCAGTAACCAGACAAGACAGTCCTAGCCCTGTTCACAGTGATGCCGCCTCTAGCTAACCTAAGACTGCCATGCCACCAGTAGAGGTCAGTGTGCCAGTTTTAGCTAGCCGACTTGGTGAGAGCCATCATTGAGACAGTCGTCATGACCGAGATAGTCGTCGGGACGGAGATAGTCACTGGGACCGAGACAGTGGTCATGACAGTTACCACACCAGAAGTAGTCGATAGGAAAGAGATGCAGCGATCACCAGGTTGGCTGAAGCTCAGATACAAATGCTGCAAAGTCAAGAAGAATTTAGGAGACAAATGCAGCAAGATCAGGAGGAATTCAAGAGAGAGCTCAGACAGATAGCCCTTTCTGTGGCCAGAACTGAGAAGAGACCAGCAGTGGATGAAGAGGCACCGGGAGAGCCAGCAGTTTCCACAGACCCTGTGCCGCCACCTCCTCCTCAACCGCTGCAACAGAGGACTACTCCAACGACAGCTCCTTTATTTGCCCCACTTTAGGCGAGGATGAGACCGGACATCTGTGGAACCTCAGCAATAGGTAGCGGGCAGACTGCAGGTGGAAGTGGAGCTGCAAGATTTGATGGTATACCAGCAGGTACGGGACAACAATTTCCTCGATATGAGCAAGGAGAAGGATTGAACAGATTAGTGGATACGAGGAAATTGGAACTGTGGCAGTACGAAAAGTTCGTGAAGAATGGTGGACGACCTTTCTTTGGAAAGTTGGACGCGGAAGAGGCATTCTTGTGGATATCATCAGCTATAGGAGTGTTTGACACTATGGCATGTCCCACGGAGCACCGTGTGCACATCATCACAGGAGCATTCTAGGACGAAGCCAGGATATGGTGGAGTTCGGTCCAGAATTCTATATTTGCCCATCGTCAGCCCCAGGACATCACATGGCAGGAATTTAGGGTGGAATTTGATGGAAAGTATTTCCTGTCAAACGTCAGGAAGAGGAAGGAATGGGAATTCCAAACGCTGAGGCAGGGACCCATGACGGTGGTACAATACGAGACTAGGTTTAGAGCTCTGGAGAGATTTGTACCAGACTTGGTGTCCACTGAAGAAAGAAGGATTGAGAGTTTTTATGAAGGCCTCCATCACGAGATCAGGATGGCCTATTTGGATAGGAAGTTTGTTACTTTCAGTGATGTTGTGAGAGCTGCAAGTGAGGCAGAACGAGTCATAGTGGCTAGACCTCGCCAGGATGTTGACCAGAGGTAACAACATTCGAGACTGTATCAGTCAGAGCAGGGAGAACAGCAGAGACATCGGTCAAATGCACCAGTTGCCATGAGGGCTATGGATGCCCAAGTTCAGGGCTACAGAGTACCCTTCTGTCAGAATTGCCGATGTTGTCATGGAGGTGAGTGCAGAGTAGGCACAGACGGATGCTACAGATGTGGTCAGCAAGGACATAGAGTTGCAGAGTGCAGACAAGGCATAGACGTATGCTATAGTTGCGGTCAACCAGGGCATAGAGCTACAACTTGTCCAAGTGGCTATACCCAACAGGTGACACTCCCAACACCTCCGCAGAAACTTGCACTCCCAGCTCCCTAGCAACAACCATTGTAGAGAGGCCAACATGGTCAAGGTCAAGGCCAGAGAGGCAGAGACCAACAGCCACTGAGGCAGCAGTAGAGAGGACTTGTAGCTATCATGACAGGACAAGAACAGCAAGCCTTGGATCAGAGAGGAATGCAAACAACACCACCACCAGGACCATCCATTTCGGTACCACCTTGGGCAGCAGGGACGGACACAGCCATGATTGCTGAAGCACTGGAGGATACAACAAACATGACAGGTGCACACGCTTCTCACTTCAAATTTCACATTTAGTATATAGCTACCAGAGTGAAGCCTCCTTAATCTAAAATTTTGAGGACGAAATTTTTATAAGGAGGGAAGGTTGTAAAACCCGTGACTCGAGTCAGGGTTTTACGTTACCGAACCAGTCGGTTCGACCGTTGGTTCGAATCGAGTCAGTTTCATGAACCGCGTGCTCAATCGAGGCCAGCCGTGAGTTATGAGCGATGAGAGTCAGGTGTACCTGAATATATGATGATAACGTCGAAAAGATGGTGAGATATGAGTTATCAGAATATATGAAAGTATGCAGTATTTTTTCTTTTTATGTGTTTGATCGTAGAAATAGTTTTAGGCCGAATCACGCGTTAGGATGCGTTGGATTATATACGGGTGGGTTATTAGTTATAGAGCATGCCAATTGGATGTTGTTGTGTTTGTTTTATTTTATGGAATTTTTCCATATTTTTCTAGATTTTTTTAGAATTTATTACGAACTAGTTATTATTTTGACTCGAGTAGGAATCGAGTCAATACTTATTTACGAAACTGCCATTGAAGGTATTCTTCTCCCTCCCAACACTTACCCTCCCTAAACCCTCGCCATGTGTGCTGCCGCCGCCGCCGCCACTGACACCGCGCTACCGCCGATCGACGTCCCCTGCCTTGCCGCGCCGTCGCCGTGCCGCCACGACCAACCCCGGCCACCGATCGCCTGCCAGCGCGCCGCCGCGACGCCACGACGCTGCCTCAGCCATCGCCACTTCGGGCTGGATTCTGCCGCCGTTCGGTAGCCGTCACCGCCGCTGTGACCACCAGTCTCACCCCCCTCGCCGTTGCCGACGTTTCCCCCATCATACCGACCGCCCGCAGCCCCGATCGGAGCACACCGCCACCCATTTTTGACACCGCCGTCGACGGCCATCGCCGCCTCGGCTACCCTGTTTGACACCACCATTGGACCAAGCTCGTCGAGCTGGTGCCGATAGACCCCCTGATTGCCCCGTCCCGAATCATCGCCAGAAAACCGTCGGAATCCGCCGGAAAATTGCCGACACTCGCCGGAAAACCGCTGGAACCGCCGGAAAATTGGATTCGTGGGAAATTCGCCGGATCATTCGCCGAACGCACCCGGTCCAATCTGATCGGACTTCGGACGCCGCTAGGTGCCGAATTCGAGTTTCGAGCCACGAAACGGAAACCCTAGCCGTCGCCGATTTTCAACGATGTGAGGTATAATTTATTTAACTTAGTTATTTAAAAGTATTGATTATTAGAATTGCATGCTAGGATTGGTGAATTGCGTGTTATAATTATATGTATACATGTAGAATTGATTAAGGACAAAATATGAAATTTGTTTTATTGAGTGGTGTTAAAAATGGAGGCCAAGAAACAAATTAGGATAACTAGGTAATGATCATGATCTAATGCAAATTAGCCTAAGTAGGCTTGCTAGAATCGATATAGGTTGATGTGTGTTGATTGTGTATGCATGCTATAGGA
>JAURVB010015104.1:0-10135 GCA_033002965.1 Piper betle
GTTGCGAACTTATTACTTGAAAGAAAACGCGACACGCGAATATGAATCTATGGTGCATATTGCGTGGCGATCTGACATACATAACTTGTCAGGATCTAGTAGTTATGATTGTGGTCGTCCGTAGCATACAATGAACGAGGTCAATGCTAAACTTCTCAACCATAAGTATCACTAACCTCATAAATAAAAATATTTAGCACTAACAACTAATCTTTGTCAAGTGACTAATTATATTAAAGTTGCTTATTATAATTTCACGCGATTATTTTCAGTAGAACATGTACACGTAGTCTGTTACTATAAATTAGAACAGATAACTGTTGGACCGCTAAACCATTGACAGAGTTTCTAGCTAGGAAGGAGTTGGCACTCTGCTAGATATTGCCTATTGTCTACCTTGGCATTCTAGCCCCCATGGCTTTCAGCATGAAGTACATCGGTGCCAAGGACTTGGTAATCTCTCCACCAACCATTGTTTCCATCCCTTCTAGTTTTGATCCTGTATGTTTTCTCCTGATCTGCATCGGCCACTAGTAAGTAGTCACCAACATTTGACGTTCAGAATAAAACCTGCTCTGGTTTGATCAACTAAAGCAACTTGTTTATTTCCTAATACACACATTTCATATCCATTAGATCAGATCTGACTGAAATTTGCAGCTTCTGTGTCTTAAGGTTGGTTGTCTGCAGAGATAAAGGGCTTTTCCCTTGTCTTCAGAGGCAACGGAGAGAAAACTGAGAATTTGGTGTCTGCTCTAAACTAGTATGGGCTGTTTATGTGATCAAATGGGCTTTGAGCACAATGGTAGAAGCCTATGAAGCACCCAAAATAAGAACTCAATCCCAAGACATTTTTTTAATACTCAGGAACATTTTCGAAAAAGTAGAAAAGTCCTCTGGTTTTAATACTCTAGGTGATTGTTAGGCTTGTCTTATCTTGTAAAAAATTGAGAGGTGAAAAATTGAATGTTCCTCACCCTTTAAACCTATAAATGTCATAACGTATAAAGTCTTCCAATGAATTTTTATAAAGCTAAAGCAATTTACTTGGTTTCTTATTTGCCTTTTACTTTGTTTCGGCATTTTTTTGATATATCAATATTATAAATTCCTTGTACAATTATTTTAATTAATGAGAGTCCTTTTATGAAAGATTACTACTCAAACAAAAGGGAATTTGAAGACGATAACATTGAACCGGCCAAAGCAGCTGAATGCTCTTTCCCTTAGAATGGTAAGAGCCGTGCTTTCGTTTTTCATGATTCATGATCTCCATATTAATATAGTATTATTGTTGGGTATTCTTAAAAAAATGTATTTTGAGTACATTAACCAGAAGTTGTTCTACATTCCATTCCTTATATATTTTATATAAGTGCATCATATGGGTTATTCTAATTAAAGGAGTGATGCTTTTCAATTCAGATTTTAAAGTTGCTGAACATCTACGATTCTATTGAACATGATGAGAGTGTAAAGCTTGTTATTTTGAAGGTGAGCATGTGGAATTAATCAATACAACTTAATCTTGTTACTTTTAATTTGTTCATACAAATATTAATTAATTATTCCATCAAGCATCAAGTTTATAATACATAGTAAGAACATATTGAATACATATTATTTTCTTCTCCTTCACTTAGGGAAATGGAAAAGCGTTCTGTGCCGGCGGAGATTTAGCAGCTGCAGTTAATATGGTCAATTATGGTATTTGAATAATACTTGTACGCATTTATACGATAATTATATGGTTGTTAAAAATTTGTGGAACTTGAAAGCAGTTAAATTAATGATTAAATTAGGAAATGCTTATCTGTAATATGCAATATTATATGAAAAGTATATATTATATTTATGTTGACATATGGTATATATGTTATTATTATCACAGGCACTTGGGAATTTGTTGCAAAATTTTATGAGAATCAACTAACCATGGATTATGTAATTTCTACGCTGAAAAAACCGCAGGTAAACTGTATGACTCTTAAGAAACATGAATGATATGCAAGTCTATTCTACCGATTGATTTCTATATAATGCATATTTATGTTTTTTATTTTAACAATTTGTTCTTTTAATTTGAAGGTTTCCCTTCTTCATGGTGTTGTGATGGGGGGAGGTGCTGGATTAGCTGTACATGGGCACTTTCGCATTGCTACTGAAACTACTGTAATGTTCATTTGATAATTGCTATTTACCAATACATAAAAGAGTTTCATAATATGTAAGATGGTGATATATAGATTATCTTAGCCTACTATTCCCATCTACCTAGCTATTAGACTTCTTTTTGTACTCAGAATTATGCTTGACGAATTTGATAGGTATTTGCCATGCCTGAAACAATGATTGGTTTATTTCCAGATGTTGGGGCTTCATACTTTCTATCTAGGCTCCCTGGTTATCTTGGTAATATATACATAATCACTCTGCCCCTGTCGAGAATTTTTATAATAAAGATAATTTATATTATAAGCTCATAAATGATTTATATATTGATATGTATGTTTTTTTGTTCAAGAAATAAACTAAACTTTTTTTTATAATTTTATAATTTTTTAGGTGAGTATTATGGCCTTACGGGAGCTAGATTGAATGGTCGTGAAATGTGTGTTTGCGGCCTTGCAACACACTTTGTTTCATCAATGGTACAATAATAATATATTGAATTTAGTAGGAAATATATATAAATAAATTCAATCACATCCACATGTACTGAATGCAATATAATTTCTTTCTACTTTTTATTATTGAGAATTTGAGATAGCTAGATGATACTTAAATTTTATCAAGATTGTTTCTTTCCTTAACTAAATTATGAACTGACAAAATTATGGTCTATGGCATGATTAGAGGTTGCCTCAATTGGAAGAAGAACTTTCCAAGATTGACGTGGTTGATCCAGCAATAGTGTCTACAACTATTGACAAATTTAGTAAACAAATAAATATCACTAAAGAAAGTCCCTATTTAAGGTATGTATATATGCTATAGTATTATGAATGTGATGAAATTACTCCTTTGAAATTTATTCGGGCTTAAAAACTATTTTTGACACATCAAATTTTGTAATACGTTCAACTAGGTGAATTTTTTAAGTAATATTCTAATTATGTATGTAAATCTAATGATTTTCACTTTTGACACAATTATAAATGTTTATTATAATTGATTTGATAGTGTGTTTTAACTTGTATATGCTCTCAGGATGGGCATAATCAACAAATGTTTTTCTAAAGAAACAGTCGAGGAGATCATTCGAGCCCTGGTAAATTATCTCCCAATAAAAATCTTTTAACGTCTAATTTGATTGTGTATATAGATTTGTACTTTAAATGATTTTGAAGTGCTATTTTCAGGAACAAGAAGATGCAAATGTAGCTGATCAGTGGTTTAGGAAGACCATTAAATTATTGAGGAAGGCATCTCCTACAAGTCTCAAAATTGCACTAAGATCGGTAAGGTTGATATTGTTTTTCCTAAGATAAATTTTGGAGCTAATTTCTAAGGGAAGTATACCGCAAATATGTGTATGTGAATGTGAAATGATCTTCATGTTTTTGAACTTATTAGATACGAGAAGGAAGAAAACAAAGTATAGAACAGTGCCTTCGTAGAGAATATAGAATAGTATGCCATATATGGAGAGGAGATATTAGCAAAGATGTCTACGAGGTATCTAGCTAGTAAATTAAAATTAATGAAATTTTTTTAAATGTCTTAACATAATGATATATATTTTTGCTTGGTGAACTATATTATAGGGTTGTAGAGCGTTACTATTGGATAAGGACAACAAGCCACAAGTATGCAAATAATACTTGTTCCGACAAAATATTTTACTTATTCTAACAAATATTTTATTTTTTGATTTGAGCGTTTCTTTTTACCAAGTTAAATTACTATTATTGTAGTGGGAGCCTTCAAACTTGGAGATGGTTGATGATGCACGGGTAGAATTGTACTTCGACAAAATGAATGACAAAGAGTGGAAGGCATTGGAGTTGCCACCCAGATCGATTATCCCTTCAAAGATGTAAATAGTCTGGTATCATGTTAAGTTTCGTGAATAATATGATTAGTAAGGTTGAATTGCTATCATAAAATAGTTTAGTGATTTTGATCCAGATGTATTCTCTAAGTTACCAAAATGTGAGGTACATGATTATTCTCTAAGTTAGTGTGCTATTTAAAATAAAGTATTTTTTTGTTTCCAAACTAGCAAGGGATGGAGAAGAAAGTAGGCGATCAGGTAATTGAGGAAACTTCTCTAAATAAATTCTTAGCCATCCACTCCCCTCCTTTCCTATTTACCTATCTTTTTGCACCTAATAACCTCTTTCCATCTGATTTTAAATTTATTTTTTAAATTATGCTTTTGTTTTTAAAATAGTATGATGCATAATTTTAAATACTATATTGTACCATCTGGTCCTACCAGTGTATTGTGTATAGTTTTCAAATCAACTGATATGAAATTTGTACCTTATTTTTTAATTTAAAATTTTCATGAAATCCATTTTTTTGGCAAAAACAACATTATTCAATCTTACATTTGATTAGATATTAATGACTAAATATATTTTTAATATTTAATAAAACAATTATTTTGAAACCAGTTCGACTTGGTTAAGCCAAATATATAATGCACATAGTAATAATCTGGTATGATAAATTATATGATATTTAAAACTATAGCACAATTTAAAGATAAAAGTTATTCCATAATTTCTTTTTGTTGTTCTTTTGTTTCAACTAAATGGTAGATGAAGCGACTAATTAGTTGGAGCCTCTACTAGCCTTCTGTAGATTGAAATATATATAATTATATAATTCTCAATTCCAGCATTATATTATACAAAATTTTTCTTTTTACCATTATAACATTTGCCCAATCTTTTTGATAATGAACCTGTATATCACGGCATGAGCCACTTAACCCAAAATTACAAGTAACTTGAGAAAATTTGTATGTATACATAATGAATTGTTTTCATGAATCATCAAAATATTTTTGTAGAGAAATGAAAATTGTACATTTCTTTTGTGTTAATTGAATGTTAAGAAAATATTTCATGAATCCCAAATCATTTGTCCTATACATAGTGAGAGAAGAGTATAACATATAATATTTAAATTTATATCGTTTGAAATGGCAAAAACAAATCAATTGATGATGAAAATGAAATACTTTATAGTTTTGTATCTTTCATCATGGTAAGTCAATCGAGATTTTCAATAAAATGGATGAAATTGATTTTTGTTTGTAATTTGACTTAGATGTTCGCGAAGCCGAGTAAGCTAGTCTAATTTTTCGAATGAAAAACAAGTTTTAAAATTAAAATTACGTGTAGAGATGTTCAGGTATTCGATATTAAAATATTGAAGTCAGATCTGACTCATTGGGAACATATTAGATTAGGTTTGGATTTAGATGTGTATTGTTCCTTGTATATTTATCATATCATAAATTTGATCTAATATGTATCTAAATCATATAGAAAGTATTTTTGCAATCGTGCTTCCTAAAAACATCTTTAAGAACTGAGGCAATTGTTTTTATTTGAATTGCTTTGTTTGTGAAATTAGGTTAAAATTTTCTAATCAAGTTGGACCTAACAATATCTAAAAAATGACTATGAATACAGTGGCTTGGCTTTAGATTTGCATCAGTTAATAATAAATAAAAACAATAAAAAACATTCAAAATTGATCAGATTAGAATACAAATATTGATGTCGGGTTACTTGATACCCAAAAATTTATCGGAACAATCAACTCAATTTGTACGTCCATACTTTATTACTAAGGTAAAAATATCATGTAGCATGAGGAATCCTTTTTCTTGTATTATTGTCTTCGCACAAATGCCACGCCACTCTTCGACCTTTATATTTATACATAATTCATAAGTCCAATTTGATATTTTATAATAAAGGGTAAAATGAGGGGGCATGTTCACCCACTTTGGACTGACCCGCTTGTCAACATCCAAACCAGCTTATAAATACCCGAAGAAAATAATATAAAGAATAAATAATAAGAGAGAGAGAGAGCAGAGTAGAGAAACCGGCTTATAAATGGCAGGTCCCATACATCTCAACTGCTAATATTTTTATATATATTAGTCATTGCAGATAGTAAGACATTTAATAAATGAATTAATATATATATATATATATATATTGATAATTAATTATACTAGTCCTTTTAAGTTTGATTTGTTGTGCATTCTCCTTCTTTACAATCCATCTTTTAGATGGTTATTAGAGATCAATATATCATTTATTAGCTGCTATTTTAGTAAAAGACATTATTAAACTTATATTATTGATCGAATTAAAATACTGCAACAAGTTTATACAACTATAATATTCAATGATCTTTTAGTGATCAAATTTATAATTTTAGAAAGAGTTATGTTATATAGACTTTTAAATTTTATTTTTTAGTTACATTGATGACTTTTCAATTATCGAAAAATTTTGTTATTTAATGTTGACGTAAAGACAAATTGGGTACATTTTGGAAGTAAAGTATTATTTTTTTCAAATAGTGGAGTCGCCAAAGGAAATTGTATTTGGTTAACACAGCTTTGGAAAAATTAAATAATTAATCTAGTAAAAAAATTAGTAAAACTTAACCCCAATTGTCTAAAGGTGTATATTATAATTTGTTTATTTTATTTAGAGACTTAAATGGTCTAAGAATTTTTTTCAAAAATTCACGTATAAAAGCATACAAAATACAACAAGAATTTGGCTTTCCACGTTTTTCCCCTTTGAACTTTGCAACACCTAAGAGTCTAAATTTAGGGGTGGGCATCAGTCGGACAGACATCGGACAAGTTATTATCCGTGTCTGTCCGAAATTTCGTCGGACAAAATTTGTTCGACCGAATCATTGTCCGACTTGTCCGTCGGGCCCAAACAGTGTCCGCGGACAGTTCGAAATCAAATAGAAACCTAGCACTGTTTCCGTCTCCGCCGCCGCCGCCCTGCGCCCCGTCACCGCTGCCCTGCTCGTGGCCTCCTCCGCCAGCTTACCCGCCCACCGCCGCCTGCGGACAGCCTCTGCAGCTGCCTACGAACTGCCTTTGCTGCCCTGCGAGCCTCCGCCGCCCTACGCGCAGCGAAACCCCTCCGCCACCGCCTACCTCTGCCGCCCTTTGCGCGCCGCGAAACCCCTCCGCCGGCGCCTGCCTCCGCTGCCCTCTGCGTGCAGCGTAACCACTCCGCCGCGCCTGCCTCCGCCGCCCTCAGCTGCCCTGCCCACCCGCCCTCAGACGCCCTGCCTCTGCTGCCTGCCTGCCTGCCCTCCGCCAGCGCCTGCCTCCGGCATCACGGTGACTCGTCGGTGGCTGGTGGTGGTCGAGATGTCACGGCGACGGTACGGCTGGGTGGGGCGGCGTCGATCGATGGCAGGATGGCGGCGACGACGGAGCTAGGGTTTGGGGGGTTTGGGGGAAAAGATGATCGGTGGCAAACTCGTAAATAAGACTTGACTCGATACCGGCACTAGTCAAGAATAATAACTAACTCAGAATAAAATCTTCAAAAAATCCAAAAAAATCAGGAAAAATCCCATAAAATAAAATAAAAATCCCATATGCATCCTAATGTATGATTTGGCCTAAAATAATTCTATTCGACTCAAAAATAACGGTCGAACTGACCGGTTCGGACTATAAAACCCTTACTTAGGACACAGGTTTTATAGAGGAAACTGGAAGTTATGGAACTATTTATCTATGGAAGAATATTGAAGGGAAATGTCCTAATTTCAAAATGAAGAAGACCAAAAACATGAGTAATTAACTTTTTTGTATTTTTATCATGTAGGTGAGTTATGTTGGATGAAGAATTAATAATTAAAATATTTTATCTTTGAAGTATATGTAATATTGGAGTATATTTTGATGTCAATGATTATTTTAAAGTTTTTATGCATTGATTATTTTTTGTTTGACTTTAAAAATAGAGAACATGCTAATTAAATTGTAAGTGGTTTGATATGATTATTAATATGAATGTATAGTTCTAAATTCCTAAATATAAGAGTGACTTTTATCTTTTTTCTGTGTATGTCATTTTTTGTTATTTTAGATATTAAATATCAAATTTTATGTATAAACTTAATAAATTTTACTGTATATTATATTTTAAAAATTTTCATAAACTATAATATTAGCCTTACAAATGTTGAAGATATTATATTATTGATATCAAATATCGGACACTCGGTCAGTCGTTCGGTCGGATAAAGAAATGTCCATGTTTGGTTTGTTTTAATTCGGTCGGATTCGGTTGGTCAAATTCGGTCGGACATACTTTGGACTTCGGTCGGACGGATAAATTCGGACGTCCACGCCCACCCCTAAGTCTAATACACTCATTTTTCGTACATATGAATAAACATAACCAGATACATACAGACCCTAGACCCTAGACCCTAGATCCTACTCGATTATTAAAATCTTCCAAAACACAAAAAAAAGGAGCCGCCTTTTTTCCTCCGACCAACCATCTCCGGCCACCGGCGGCAGCGTTCCTCCTACCATGGCCGCCGCCGCCGTCGCCACCACCACCTCCGCCGCCACGGCCGCTCACTCCTCCCTCCACCGCCGATCGGCCGCCGCCATTCACCCTCACCTCCCCGATCCCAATCCCATTCTCTCTCTCTCTCTCTCTCTCTCTCTCTCTCTCTTTCTCTCTCTCCAAATCCCTCTACACCCCCCGCATTAGCCGGACACACACTGCCTTCTTTCCCGCTTTTGCCGGCGATGGCGCCGGCGGCGGAGATATTGAGGGCGGGGGCGGGGGCGGGGGCTGGGAAGGGGAAGGGGACGACGCGGGGGAGAAGAACAAGAGGGAGGCGATGATGGTGCTGGCGGAGCTGGGGAGGAAAGTGGACGGGCTGCCGGCGGATCTTGCCACAGTGGTGAAGGTCGGGAGGATATCGGGAGAGATCGCGAGGAGGTTCGTGGAGCTCGCGAAGTCAGGGGTCATGTGGTGGTTGTTGCAGTTCAGGGGGTTTAAGGAGTGGCTGCTTGCCGATGATCTCTTCCTTGCCAAGGTTGGCATGGAATGCGGCGTCGGAATATTCACCAAGGTCACTTTTTTTCTGATAAAGAAATGATTTTGTTCTGGGTTGATTTGGATGATGGTGTTGAGTATATATTGATTATATGATCTTTGTTTGTGGTTGATTTGGATAATGGCTATGAGTAGTTTGTTTACGATCAAATTTGGTTGTTGTCTACATTTGTGCATGTGAAGTGAAGCCGATGCAAATTGAGTTACGATAGAACAAGGTATAACTTTGTATTTGGTGCATCATAGACATGAATATATGAACTGTCCAATGCATAGATTTGTAATGCTCAAATGCATGCATGTTTGGCAGACTGCTGCAGAGTGGGAGCGGAGAAGAGAAAATTTTATGAAAGAGCTGGACTTTGTTATTGCTGATGTGGTATGTTTTTCTTTCAAGTATATCTTGCTATTTTTTTTTTTTGTCTTATTGTCTTCCGGTTCAGGTTCTTTTCTGCATGTGAGTTTGGAATCAATTATGTTTTATATTGTATTTTCTCTATTACAAATGTATGGGAAGGAAAATGGCCTACTTTTATTTTAAACTCAGTTTTTTTATATTATTTTATTTATATTTTTTAAAATGCAGACTTGATTTCACTAATGATTGTGTTAGAAAAGTCGGGTTAACTCGCGAGTTTTAGAAACTCGGCTCGGCTCAACTCGAACTCGATGATAATAACCCAACTCGGTAAGTCAAAATTATCAAACCGACTTGACTGGTTCCTATATGAGTAAGTCTCGAGTTTAATAAAAGTTGATTCGAGTCGACTTGAGAGAAGTTCAACTCATGAATTTGTTTGATTCGTAACTCGACTCGTTTCAACTCAGCATATACTCAGCACAACATGACGTTTACTATTCACATACTAATATACAAAAATTATTCCATGTTTCCAACCTGTATAATTATTATAGTGTACATTCCGAATCCACCTAATTGACATTTTCCAACCCATAATAATGATTAAATACACCCCTAACATGTATTTTCCAACTCATAATAATGACCATGATACAAATTACATAACATTCTAGAG